>VNJV01001336.1:0-16487 GCA_008042635.1 Drosophila nikananu | reverse complement strand
TCATATTTCATATACTCCAACGTCAAGAGCCTCTCATTTAGCATCCAAAACTAAGAGTGCCCTCATCCAGGGTATTAAAAGGGTTAAAACATGGTAACAGCAATTCATTGGCCATGAAGTTTTCCACCTGTCGACAATGCGTTGATTGCTCCCGCTCCACAAAAGCAGCAAAATCGGACAGGACGGCCAACTTGGCCTGAAGTCCAAACTTAAGCTGAAGCTGAAGCTGAAGTTGAAGTTGCCATTGCCGCTGCCCTTGCCGTTGCAGTTGGCAATTCTCAGACGGTGATTGTTGCCATTTGCCGGCGATCTGAGGCCGATACAGGTCGGAAAGAGACAAAAAAAGCGGTAGATGGCAGCGGAGAAGGCGAGATGGAACGATGGAGCCTCCCCTAGAACTCAGCGAAGCGTGGCCATAAAACAAAGACTGGGGACCCTTCTAGTTGGTTTATTGCATTCATTTAGCGCATTCCCAGTGTGTTTGTTTGGGTATCTTATAAGCTCCATAGGCAGGGCACTTTTAGCAGCTTTATGGCTCTGCCACACGCCATCTTGCCAAGTCTCCGTCTCCGTCTCCGTCACCATCTATGGACTGCACTTCTCCCGCCATTGTTGGCAATCATTGAGGCGTTAAGGGAAAACATGGAAATTGCATGCGAAAGTCAATCAGCAAAACAAAACATGGTCTACAGTTGACGGGAGAGTAGGAGAAGTCGTTGGGAATTCAAAGGGAAAAATCATTGAGGCAGAAATAGTAGCAAAAATTCAAGGGTTTCGTGCGAAGTCACTACTAATTTACTTTGAATTCCTAATAATTTCTTAATTTCCTGTTTGGCTGCTCTTAAAAGATCCCAACCTTTTTCAATTAATCTTTAAATAGATATTATTATTGGCAATTTCAAAATAAAAATATTCGCTTACACTAGCAATGAAATCAAATCGAAAATTGATACTTTCCTTGCCGAGTCTAACTTTTTCTGATATCATAAAGACTCTCTCTCATGATTAGTCATCTCAGCATCGGTTTGTTATTCCTTTGTTCATTGTTTGTTTTGCAAAATGGGAGGAAACTTATGCATTCCACAGACTGTTTATAAACATTATGTTCTCCGTAGCCTGGTCGAGGGTTTTCGCAGTCCAAAGTGATGGGAGATTTTTGAAATTCCACCCAAACGAAGGAGAGCTGCATGCCAAGAGGTGTTCGCCTCGTTTGCTCCCAGGTCGATGCATTTTAATGATGTGCCGGGGCACCACAAATATAATTTCGTTTTTGCATTTCTGCAACTTTCGCAAGCTGCAGACGGCTGACTGCAAATTGATTGCCGTCCAACAAAAGGGCTGAAAAGGCACCGGCAGCAACAAGAGCGGCTCACGCAATGCATGGCAACAATTGCAGCCGGTTTAATGAGCTCAAAAATGCGCGCAACAATGAAGAGCTGGCCCCGATGCAAACCAAGGCCAATTTCCCAATGGCCAACCCCACTCGGCATCACTCCCTCGTGTAATTAAATGAAATTTTATTGCCACGATCGGGGGGCACAAAAATAGGCGGGCAATAAAAGCGAGCGGGCCTGCGAGGGCCACAAAAGTGTTGAAAGTGCTGCAAACGGCGCTGCCAACTTGATTTATGCAGCACAAAGAAGCTGGATAACGTGGCTAGCACAGCGCCCCCTGGCGGTCAATGGCTGGCACTTCCGCCGACCAAGCTAACAATGAGCGAAGTAATTAATTCCAAAGTAAACAATTTATCAAGTGCATTCCGCTGGCGGCACAAAGCAGGTCGCACCGCAGATCAGGTGAAGCTGGCCGAAGGCAAGGAAATTTACAGACCACCGGAAAATGTGCTAGAGTTGCGGTAATGAAAAGTAATTATGAGTCGTGTTATTAGACTAGATTAGCTTAGTACTAACAAATGGCAATGAAGAACCACACATTTTAAATAATACTAACAATGGTTCTTTCTCAGTAATATTTACTTCCAGATTCGCTTATTTATGTTTCTTTTTCTTATGCATCAACGTATAAAGCAAATTAATAAAATTAAAAAATTAATTCAGTCGTATTTGCTCATAAAGAATTTGGTTTCATCGGACAAGTTCGAATTAGATGTACTATTACTTAATCTTCCGCCGGCACTCAGATCCCCGGAATGAGCTGAACCTACGGTCGTTGGGCGCGGCATCGCAAGGCGACCACCGCCCTCTTCGTCATTGGATTCCTCTTCAGACTGCTTCGGTTGCATCATGAGGCCAGTGAAGAGGTTCAGACTGGAGTACTTCCGGACCGGCCAAGAGGATTTGGCACCTTCCCTTTGCTGTGCCGATACCTGTCCCTCCTCATCAATATCTTCACTCTTCAGGCCCATGGCCGGGCGATGCAAGGTCCCCTCCGACGAGGCCAAGTCAAAGGACATCAGTTCCCAGAAAATGGCATTTTCCACGGTATGGAATGAGGCCAGAACGTGATTGATATAGCAGCGCTCGAGTCCACGGTACACATCCGGCCATGTCGGAACGGACAGGATGCACCACAATTGGAAGGCGTTGTGGCTCAGCGGCCCGCTTTTCTCCGGCATATTCTCGATCAAGTTCACCATCATGTAGTCCTGCCGGTGGCTCGCAATCGCCTCCGGCTGGTCGCACTCCAGCGGAGAGAATGGCGCGTTCAGGCACAGTTGCGCGGCTCCCCAAAGGTAGGGCACAAAGAAGTAGTCTTCGATGGAGCACCTCGGGTTGCTGGCCATGGGGAGGTCAAAGATCGCGACCAGGCGGCGCACCAGGTGTATGTAGCGATAAAGGAGCATCAGGGCGGCGGCCACGGTGTCCGTGCTCCGCAGAATGCTGGCCCGGAACAGGCCGCAGAGGAAGAAGAGGAACATCAGCTCGTTCCCGGGGCCGAACTCGCGAGTGGTGGCGTTTCCAAAGGACCTTCTAAGGTACTCCCCCAGCTCATGCATGTGATTGCACTTCTCCGCGCTGATAGTTCCGGCCAGCTGATTTAGGACTATGTGGAACATGTTCCGCAACCACACCCGGTAGGAGGCACTTTTATTTTCCGGCGTCGATGCAGCTGACGAGTCAGTTTGCTTTGTTAGGGGCCGCTCCAGAACATCAAACATATCGCACAGCCGTTGCATCTTCTCCGATACGGGAAAGCTCCCCGTCAGGCGGTAGCCCTGAAGGGCAATGCTCGTGTTGTTAATGTAGGAGATCAGGTCGCGGTAGGCATGGGACCGGACCCAGCGGATTAGGTCTCCGTCGCCTCGAACCTGCTTCACTGGGCCCTTCTGGGTCAGAACGTCAGTCGCTCGCAGAACATCCTCGCTGATATCAATAAAGATATTATCCTGTTTGAAGCTCATTCTGAATTCGGTTGTGAAAGGTTGTAGGGAGAGATAAGTGAGTTTGAATCTTACTTTGAATCTTCTAGCACGGCCTACTGGGTACTCAGAGTAAAAGCATTTGGAAACGAGATAATGAGATCCTTGTTGGTTTAGCATTCAAGGCCATTCTTTAGTCTCTAGTCTCGGGATACTTATTAGTTAGATTGTCAAAGATTACCTTTTATAAAGTTATGCAAATAATGATTATTAGCTTTAAGAAGTAAGTAAGTACTTGATAATAAACACTTGCTTAAATTGTAATCTGGTTCACGTGGCGTATGAGTAATTTTATGTAACTTTATATATAAGTAAAAAATTCAGTTCAAATTATTTATTTATTTATATAGGCATTGCAATCAGACCAACTGACCGAAGCTTAACGACTTTACCAACGAGAATTGCTTCTGTGCATCTCAACTATATTAGAAAAGTTAATTCGAATTTAGAGTTCTTATTATTTTTCACTTTGATAGATTCGAAAAATAAGTAAAACCTAATAATAAATTAAACCAGTTCCCTAACATAACCTCGCATAAGTTTTCCACGAAATTCACTTTGCAAACTTTCCAAATCACGCAATCTTTTCGCAGCATTTAACCAGCTCTTGGGCCCTCGGTCCGCTGACCAACACTTAGTTATAATCGAATCGAGCAAATAAATCCAAGGCGGAAAGGCCCCAAAGCCATCGCATTATCTACTCTAATTAAGAATGCCGAAAAAGTCAGTTTGCTAAGCACTCTTCTGCTGGCTGTGGCCCGCCAGAACCAGAAGTGCATTTCGGGTTACGGCTACGTGCTCATCAGCATAATCAAGTGCGCGTGGGAGTTGGCTGCGAAGTGGAAGTAAAACTTAACTGCAATTTGAAAGAGATTACAATTATTTGATTGCAGCTGAGGGCTGGTTGCGGGGCGGTGAACTTCGGCGAGGCCAAAAGTGTTTTGCAAGTCGCACTCATAAATTTTAAATGCCAAATGCCGGAGATAAAGCTTATCGCGATTGAAAAACAATACTCTCTGGGATATGCCTGATGAATCACGGCCCAGGGAACCGATTTGAGTTGAGTCATATAGGGACAATGAATGGATCGTCTTGTCTGCCGAGATCTCTGCGCCATCTCATCGCAAACAAGCGACCGATGGCAGGTCTCTGCTCCCTGACAGTCGTTCATAAATTAAGACATCCAGCCAACAATAAATAAGCCAACCGGCGGTGTCCCTGGGAGAGAGATGCACACGTGTCTGCGGCTCGAGGAGCTCTTCAAAGAGTTTGTCAACCGGCAAAAGTCTGCGGCTAATTATGCGCGGCCCCCACATCATCTTCCCGCACGGGCCACATAGCAGCGCAATTGCATTTGCAGCGCACAAAAGGCGGAAAAGAAATGCCAAAAAGCCGAATGACATGTGAAAATATGCAAATATCAAAAGTGAATGAATGGGTCTGGGACCGGTCTGGGTCGGTCTACTTCTGCTGGTCTGCCTGGCACTAGGCTCCTCCGCAGGCCTTCTGGCTTCACTTGGTTCCGTTGGCTCACTCATTAAGTATAATGGACCCGGTCGCAAGACGAGACCCAGCGTCGTCACCAAGCGCTTTAATTATGATGTCGAAATTCTCATTAATTGCCACAGAAACGACGAGTTCAGACTGCAGGTCCAGGATCCCTTCTGTACACTTCAAGGAATCCCTTTTTTTTAAGAGAAATTATATTTAAATTTACTTAAATGTATAGTCTCCATATGCATAAATTGTATATATGCATTTAGGAATAGGCTTTGTAAGTAATATAATGTTTCACAAATGTCTACAATTTCTTTCGTTTCATAAGATTTCTAGCAGTGTCCTGCTGCACTTTAAAGAACGCTGCGCCGGGAAAAAGTTCCCTAGTTCCCGCCGGCACTTCTGACATCAGTTTATATAATTTTGACAAGCATTTAAATGCCTGCCAGACGACCGTCGACAGTTGTCAACTGTTATTGTGGGCTGTGCACTGCGACTTGATTTCGCATTCAGATTACGGCGCTGTTAATAAGTGGGGGAATGCGGCAGGATAATGGAGTGGGGCTGGCGTTGATGTCGCCATCTCTGTTTTGATGTGGCTTAATGCATTTGGACAGCACGCGATTTAAATTGCCCCGGCAAGGCACTTAATTAACTGCAAATGTGGGAATAAGAGTCCCTAAGTAAGGGTTGCAATGGTAAGAATTATGGGGATTAAATGGGAAAGTGGGAAAGGAGTATATGCGGTGAGATACAAAGATTAAGCTTCAGACGTGAGGAAAAATTCAAGGAATATATTTTTTTAACGTGTCTAAAATGAGGACAAGATGCACTGGGATTTACTTTTTTATTCCTTTCAAAAATAATTAATTTTGAATGTTCGAGTGTTATATCCCAGGGTTAAGTAAAAAATTAACAAGCTATGCAAATATTTACGTGGCTATCTTTTCTCAGAGACCAGAGTCTCTAATCTTCTGGTTAAATAGAAAAGTTCATCATGGCTTTTCTGTTTATACCTTATAAATTATAATTAATGTTTGTTCCTATTTTTCTCCCTATACCAATCGGCTAGAAAAATAATTAAGTAATTGCGTTGGCAAATGGGTTGCCAATCATGGCAGATTCCCTTCGCCCCGCTGCAGTCAGCGGCAGATGGTGGTCAGTGGATCTGCTTTGATTTATGTTAAAGCTCTTATTAAAATTTCACTCCCCCACCGCTTAACAGCTGATTAACAGCCGAAAGGAAGCCAGACGTGCGTGATGCCAAACAAAGGAGCCGGCAGTGATGGAGCCGGGCTTAGCTGGGGACGGGATGAGATCAGCGCCAAGTTCCTTTAATTAAAATAGACAAATGGCGCACGATTGGGCACTCGATGATGGGTCGCCGCCCGCCCCGGTTCCCCCGATGGCACACAGCTGTTGCCTAATTTATGAAAAATTCACAAAACGAACTTATCAATCATAATGCTTGAGCTCTCCAACGAGGAAGCTGCCACATTGTTGGCGTCTCTCCGGTTGGGCTCCTTAGCATTCCGAGCACGTGCCTCGCTGCCGGCCAAGAGCTGCTGCGAAAGGAGAAGCGAGGAGCTCTCAGCGAGAATTCAATAGAAAAATTGCACAAACCTTACCGTCCATTTGCAGTTTGCAGTTCTCAAACGTAATTGTGGGCGCCTCGTTTCAGTTTATTTTCGGTCAGGGGACACGGCGCTGGGAACGGGGAACTGGGGGAGACCGAGTCGAGTCGCCTCGGTGATGAAGATGAAGATAATGCGGCGGATGCTTTACTGTAGCCAATTTGGCTGGCAGCCGCTCAGCAATGACACGCCGTACGTGACCTGTTCGTCAAATGCAGCCCAGAGACAAAGTGCAGGAAGCGGGCTGATCAGCTTTAAACTTTTCGGTCAAGTCATTTAGCTTCGATTGACAATTGGAGACAAATATTGATGGAGGACAGGAAATTGATCAGGGCTACATTTGTGGCTCGACTTGAAGAGTCCTTACTATGTTTCAAACAGCTTTGAGTTAACATAAGCTAAGGATATTAGCATAATCATATAAGGAATTTGTATCCTGTACATATATAAATACTTGCTCGAGCTTGACTTAAAATAGACCGCTTGCAAATCATATTTTCCCAAAGATTCTATTCTTTCTCCGATCGCGTGCTGCTTCTTCAACTTCAAAGCAAATTACTCCCCAAGCAAATCTCACTAATTGCCTTAGTTTGCCAGCGACAGCATAATTAGTCACAATCACTAATTTTTAAACAGGAAAACCTCACCAAATTCAATTTCCAATGAAAACCGCCGACCCAAAAGGGAGACTTAGACAAGGGAAGTGCTTTAAAAAATATCAAAGACCGCCATGCGACCACAAAACAAATTTTACTCTGCTCTAACGCTCCATCCCGCTCGAGTAGTAATGAAAAATTCCAAGAAATTTCAATTATTCAACATTTTTAACGCCAAGCAAATGAGCACAAGATTCCCCTCTCGACTCCGCGAGGAAACCAAACTAATTAAAGACGCGTCCACCTACGAAAAACAGGCCTGCTCCCGAAGTTGGTCCCCGTCTGGGGGTAATTCGAAAAATCATACAAAGTTATATAGTCATCAACTGCACATCAATCATAGGCCGGCAAACTTTGGGGCCCAGACATTGCTTTGTCTTGGCAAGCGGAAAACGGGAGGGAGTGTAGTTGTGGCTGGAGCTGCCGGGAAAAACCAGCACAAGAAAAGCGTGAAAAATTGTCGAGCATGACGAAGTCCCGGAACGCATCCACACATCCATGGGATGCACTTAGACATTGCTAAATTTGGACCACGGCCAAAGCAGATCCACGTTTCACGTTTGCCATGTGTAGGCATTTTGCTGATAATTAGCGAGCGGCCCAGCCGAGTGTTTGCCGCCCTAATTGATAAACGAAGAAGGAGCCGGCGGCCTCGGTTGGGGCTGATGCTGCAGACTCCCCCTTTGGGGGCTCGCTCTACCATAAAAATTATCTTAATGGACGATTTAAGAATCACTCATTGTGAATTATGCGCTGCATTTAGCCGCCGAGTAGTCAAAGTCTGGCCACTTGAATTACTGGATCGAAATCTAGTCGGGGGCCAAATGTCTGCAGTGTTGAAAGTATTTTTCTATTTTGTATTTTGCTGTGGCTGGAAAGCACTCTTGGGGGGTTAGTGGAATAACTCAGGAAGCTATGTGTGCACTTGGAAGAAATGAAAGCTAAAGTTATGGCATTCATTTTCATTAAAATCGTGACTGCAATGTATTAATACAATTTATGTGAAGACCTAGATTAAGGTGAGCAATAATAACTGAACTTGGTGATTACTCCAAATCAAATAAATTAAACTATTTAATAATTAGTTGTAGGGTAGTAAAAATTCGATAAACTACTCTCCAGCGACCGCCCGTTCTCTGCTTTCGATAAACATTTGGCCTCTGCCAGATCTTCAGGATTGTAAATGTTTTGGAAAATCTTCTCGCATACTCAAATGAAATGCCCGATGGCACAGATCCAGCCAGAGACTCTAGGGAGAAATATTTGTGGCAACCGAGGCAGGGCCATGTGTGCCTCTTGGATGGGATCCGGTTGGAGTGGGGAATATTTCTCATCACTCAATGCTACAGATGCTGAAAACAATCAACAGGCACATTCGTATTATTCAGCCGGCAGCAGGCATGCAAAATTATGGTGGGGCCCTGTCTCGCCTGTCGCCTCCCATTCCCCGTTCGTTTCATTCTAATGTTTTTAATGAAACAAACTTTTCTTGTATATATATTTTTCTATGTTGGTTTTCCTTAATGTGAATTTATTGTTCGGGCAAAGAGTTGCGGTCGCTTTTCGTGCTGTGTGGGCACTCGAAAATAAAACCCGACAACCAGAAGAGCTGCGTGGAGTGGGTTAAGTTGGGTTGCCCACCACCAACTACCTCCCTCCGTCCGTCCATCCATCCATCCATCCATTCCTCCAATCTGGCAAGAGTCAAGCTGCTTATGCGCGGATTTCTCCCGAGGACTTTGAGATTTTGTGTGGCGCGGCTTGGGGCTGGCGGGGGAAATGCAGATTAATCAAGCGCATGATGCAAGCGCTCAACTTGCTGCTCAGTGACTTCACCTAGCCACCGCATTGGGTTTCTCACTTGGCCCCGCAGCTCCTGTCTGTCGGTGCTCCTACCGCCGCCGCTGCTGCTGCTGCTGCCACTTTGCCAGCTGATTAATGTCTTACATGCGACGTTTTAATACCAATTTTTTATGCATATTCAAAAGTGCAGTGCGAAAAGCAACTGCAAGATATCTGCGGGCAAAACCTGAAGTCTCCTCCGGAGCCGTTGGATGTCGTGACATTTCCTGCGTGCTCCATTGCAGAGGAAGTTGCCTAAAAGAGACTGCAAATTATTGGGAATTATTGTTGGAAATTTAAGACTGGGTAGATATGGAATTGTTTCTTGATTATTTAAAATTTAAGCAAATTTTTATAAAATGTTTGAATGCTATACTAGGGATGTTGCAAAAACACTGATTAACCTTTTAAGAAATTTATATTCCAAGTATTTAATTATAAGATCCAATATTATCAGAGAAGTCCTAATTTAGTGCATTCCTTTCCAGCCTGTATCCACTGTACCATCTCAAATCCATTTTGTCATATTCGCAATGTTGTTTGCAACTCGCTCAGATTGAAAGGTGTTAATGCCAAAAACTTGCCCAAGATTTGTTCGCCACTAATTTCTGCATATTTATAAAGGCAAAGTCGACAACGAAAAGACATCTTCAGGCCAGTGACTGACCCCCGTCCCCGCTGGAGGAGTAATTGCAGATGAGTTTTGGTTGCTCAGCTCAAAACAACTCGTTGGAAAGTTGTAATTAAAAGGAAATTAGTAAGCCATACCCTCATGCAGGGTAGTATTCGAATGATAACATCACACAGGACCCACATGTGCAGTACTTCCTCCTCTAATTGAGGTAATGACTTAATAAGTGAACTGTGCGTTCACCTTCAACGAGGAACGCATTAAAATTTTCAAGTTCACCTCGTTATATCATTGTGTTAAATTAACCAATTTTTCAGTGCCACAAAGGTTCCCCCTTTTCGGTGTTCTGAATCACATTTCCAGAGGTGTCATCTCCGTTGCACCTCGTTTGATGACTCGGCAAGCGATTAAAATCGTGCGGCAAAAGGTTCTTGTGGGGCTCTGTGGAGATCAAAAATGATGATGATGACGGAGAGAATCGGTGTTCGTGTTTGTATCACTTCCGATTCGTAACGCCTCGACGCGAAGCTGCTCTAATTGGCTTGAAAGGTTTAGGCCAAAGAAATGTTTTCGAGGAGATTGGGAAAGGCTTCGTTGATTCGGTTCCTGGTAACGAGATCAAAAGGAGTTGAATAATGGCTTCAATATAAATCTCGATATAAGAGGCGAAGATGAAAGGGTTCTCGAGTGTTAATTTTTATGAAGAAAGTTACCTAACCTTAAGTAATAATGATGAATGTAAGTGCTCTTAAAAGCATAACATAATCAGGTGAAGCAATGTTAGAAATAATTACGAAATACTTGTTGGAGATACTATACATTCCTTAATTTCTCAATTTTATAAAGAATAAAGAACAGAAAGCAATATTATTGTAAATGTTATTGGAATAAAGCGTAGTTTCTTAAAGCTACCTAATTGATGACCTAATAGGATTTATTTCCTTTGAACTAGCAAAACAATTTTTCGATGGAGCAGACGTGTGTTGTGATGCAAGCTTAAATTGAAATTAATTCCCATTGACTTTTATACCTTGTTAATAACACAATATATCATAATACCACCCCCATAAGAGCCGTCACCAACCCCCATGTAATCATCGCTCAAAAACAGATTCCTTGTTAGCAGCAGAAGCTTGGCTGTTGTCACTCTGTTCCGGTTGCAAATGCAATTAAAATCTAATTAAATTCTACCGGCATTTTATTAAATATTTTTTCGAGGGGTTGCTTTGTCCCCCCCATAAAAAAGCACTCCCACATAAGCAGCCTGTAAACAGGCACTCATACATAGTACGTAGACACACACTCGAAATTATCATTATGGGCAGGCACTCATCAGACGGCACAACATATCATCGACGGGCTCCGTTCGCCACTCAATTTCAACTGCAAAACAAGCAATGACAGCAGGGCACACACACTCTGCCACGCCCCTGCCCAAAAACACACACGCCCACGCCCCCAAGCAGCAGCAGCAGCAATATGAAGGGACTTTCGGCTAAGAACAAGGCAGACAAATCAAAAATTTATACCGACCGAGAGCGAGAGAGATGGGAAAAACTTTCTAAAACTCAATTTCCAACACACTTTTTTCGACGCCCCCAAATTTCCATTGACACGCCCCCAAAGTGCTGTCATATTTAAGAAAAATATTTGTTTATATGTAGATAAATTCAGCTATGCCACCGAATTCGGCTGGGCGGAGGTGTCATCTGCAGACCATGGGATGGATCGGCGAGGGTGAGAAAACGGGTGGGTCGAAGGTTGTTTCAGTGGGTGGTTCGTCTCGAAACTGGGACAAGGATCCCCGCTATCCAAGGAATCGAATCTGACAGTGGCACCACATGAGAAATTTATAAGTTCTTGAGTTTTCATTTTCGTTCTCATTTCAATTTGGGCCTGCACACAAATTTCATTGTCTGAAGGCGCTGGTTTTGTCAGTTTCAGGACGGGGATTAGCTTATCACGTGGCGCACTGAATCGGAGGTGTTCCATTGTCATTGCCTGGAATTTGATTACGGCTTCCCTTGGGGCTGGGAATATCATTATATTTATCTCATGCCGGGGAAGTGACGTAATTTGTTTTGAGGAAGTATTAGCTTGCTAAGCTTCGCTCATGAATATTTAAGCTGATTTAAGGACTGTGATTGAGTTCAATCTTGAGGAAATTGAACTTATGCTAGGGAGTTTTGGATTATTAATATCTTTTATTCTAGATTAATAAAACTGAACAAATTGAAAATATCTTTATGTTAGATTTTAAAACCCGAATGATAAAGTGCCTAAGGCTATCCCAAATCAAACGTAAAATCAAATTACTCACCACTAAATTCAGATTTTGTTTTTTGATATACGACTCCAGTAAATCATTGCAGTCGTTTATTTTATACACTTTTAATGATATTTTTCAGTGCCAAAGACTGTCAACAACTTTGGTTATTTATGCATGTGTGGATGCTGGGGGGGATGGGGGCGTCTCGGACCACGCCCACTTGCCGCTGCTCTGCCACAAAATATTTCAGCCAGCCAGAAGAGACACATGGCTGGAACAGTTGCGATCGCTTGTAAAAGGAGGCGTGCCTGCCCCCAGGAAGAGTTGAGTTCAGGCGAGGCGGCCTGGGAAGATGTGTGGAGGTGCCACGGCTGAGTGCCGCCGGATTCGTATTTGGCTTTTCATTCCCTGGCTCTTTTCGGCTACCGCACATTGGTGGCAACACAAAATAGGCGTGGTAATGAGGTCCATTGATGATCGTGATGGGGAACGGAGTCGTTGACACTTTCGAGTGCTTCGATCGGTGAACATTTCCCAGGTCTGAGTTTGGTCGAGGAAGCACTGAAAGAAATATATACTTCAGGATAATATAATATGCATATTTTAAATAATATTTTCCTTAGCATTTTAAAGAGAGATACAATAAACATTCTAGCTATATCTCTTCAACAGAGTCTTTAATATAAAATGTTCTTTTTAAAGACCTGCTGAGTTCTTCATCTATAAGGCCCCTGTCAGTATTGATTTGGTTCCTCGATCTCGACACAACCATGGCTGCCTTTTGAAGTGCCGCTGTGTAGGAAACTTTTGGCATTTTATTGAAGTTCAGTCCGACTATTTATAGAGGCAGGCATTTTGATGAATTGATGGCTCCCCAGTGGGCCGTCCTCAGATTTGATAGTTTTTCAGCCGCCGCTTTTGCATCGATTTTCATTCTTCACTCTCGAGAGCTACTCTCCTTGGGTTGTATTTTTATTTTCATTTCAGATATTTGGAATACTTTCAAGGATGCATTCATTCCGTTCCCCCAGGCCTCGCTGGCTGGCTGGCTTGCTGTCTGTCTGGAAGTGTCGTCAAGTTAATTAAGTGATTTATGCTCTTCGAGGTCGCGCATCTACTTAATTATCAAATAGTTTGGCATGTGGGGAATGTTTCTGGGGAAATTGTTGACTTCGTCGCCGCTGCCCGAGATTTTCTCAGTCCGCGGTCTGCTCTCCTCCTGCCTGGGGTCCGGCCATAAAATAGCTTTATGGCCTACGCTTGGAGTGATTTCAATAGTGCCTGAAGGAAAGCAGGAGAAATGGGTTAAGATAGACACATCAGTCTGAGCTTAATCGAGGGAGAAATTCAGGGAAACGTATTTAAAAATTATTAAAGGAATTTCATTAAATAAAACCTTTGAAAGTTTAAATTTTCTTTGTCAATGGCAAAGCTTTAAGGTCAGCAAGTAAGTAACGTTTCCCATAATTGGTTGGTTGCCTTGCTGTGGCGAATGCCTCATCTGCGGTCTTGCCTCCTGCCGGCGGCGTTAACATTATCCTTTCTGATTATAATATATGAAAAATGGCCCACAATGAGCTGCATACTGCATTCCGTATATGCCACCATTGGCATGACAATGGCCCTCGCCACTGCCATATTTGCATGCATTTATCGATACCCCCCTTGAATGAAACACACTTTTCCTGGAAGAGCTTATAGAAACTCTGATGCATTACTTCAAAATTCAAGATAAATCCTTACTATATTTTATAAATACTTGTTAATAGTATAAAATGTATAATGTCAAATATTTTCAAGGAATTCTTTTAATATTTATTTTTTGGTATTTTCTTTACAAGAGCATTTCAGTATAGACGGAAGGCTATTTTCAGTGCGTTATTTTTTATAAATAAATTTGGGATTTATGCAAAGAAGAGCAAAGGAGCGATACGAGGATCAGCAGGATACTCGAGGTGTCCCGACCCGCGCTGGCGCAGCATTCAATTAACAGCGCACATAAATTTACTTTGACCGTAATAATGCAGCTGGGTCCTGCCGGGGTCCTCGCTGTAAATCCCCCAGTCCGCCCTTTTGTGTCCCACTCCTCCCGGGCGGGCTGCATTCAAGGAGCCAGAAAGTCCTGGCCTCGAATCCTCTTGGCTTTAAGCTGCGCATTTATGGGTGTCCTTTTATACATTTCGGGACAGTGGCAGCGGCCAGGAGTCGGCTTAAGTTGCTTGAATGAATTTATGGAGGGTGAGCGGGCAGGGGAGTCGAGTCCTGCGAGGGAGGAGCCCATGAAAATGGCGTTCTAATTACTTTAAGCTGCAGACGGTTGTTATTGCCATTTGGGCGAGTCTGTGCGCCCAGGCAAGAGGATAACAGGCCGGAGGGCAGTCGGGGAATCCCATCCTGCTTATTAGCCGACCACACACGCCGCAAGTCTCGACCTGCAACTAATTGCAATATGGCATTGCATCCTGTGCATGGATGCACGGCTTCAGGCGTATGCTTGTGTCGGTGTCAATGTCCTTGTCCGGTTGTCAGGTCCGTCATGTTTGGCTTTCCCTCAAGTGGGGGCCGTTCGAGAGTGTCCTTTGACAGGCCGGCAACAAGCACCATTTCGGGGCCGGAGCCCCCATATTGACCACATCCTGGATGCATGTCTCTGCATGCCTCACTGACAAGGACAAGGCAAATTAAAACGCAATAAAAGCGTTAATGCAGCTCGAGGATAATGGCCATAGGAAGAAGATGGAGGTGAACAATTCAAAGAAATTTGGCTTCTTTATAGAATATCAGTTTCTTTCTTTCTCAATCCAAAAATAACAAACGATGATAACTTATATAGTATCTGAATGACTTTAAGAGCATTTATAATACATTTTACCAAGCAAAGCAAAACCTTGTACATGTTTTAACAAATTAATTATCAATGATTTCCTTTTTTCTTTCAGTGCAGAAAACCCTAATGAAGAGCTCCCCCGCACACTCCCTTGTCAGGGATAAAGTGGGGTTAAAGGGTTCGCCCTCGCGCCTGTTAACATGGCTAAGAAATGTCGCCGGCACATTGCCAGAGTGTGTTGTCATCTCTGACCCGACATCGCTGACTAATTCCGAACAAACAGCTGTCAACATTTTCTGTCGCCTGCCCCTCGGTTCGCGGCTCGCAACCCTTTCACGCTTGTCCATCATCTGGTTCCACTTGATGGCCAAAAGGTCAACGAGGTCGGGAATAGGGGACGCTGTACCTCTGTAGCCCTATAGCCCTATAGAGGCACGCTGCCTAATTTAGTGGTGCACAAAAGTCCTGGATATTTAAGGCAAATGAGCGCACATTTATAATGACAACAAGGACGAGGACTGTGACAATGACGGGAGCAGGCTTGGCTGGTTTTGACATTTTTCGGGTAATTCCATAAATTTCAATTTCGAATAGAATGCCAAATACTGTGGAGATCACTTGAGGATCTTTGTCAATGGGTTAATGTGTTATTATAGCTTCAGCTTTAGATATATTGATTAATGGATCGGTAAAACTTAAATCGATTTCTATGAATTTATTTAAAATACTTTCTATTTGTAAAATAATATAGAACTAACACCAAAATTAACTGGATCAATATAAAGAAAGAATATTAATTTTAAATAATCTTGTTGAATATATTTGTCTGCTTTTCTCCTTACTTTTAGAACTCACTTGCCCTCTCGACCCTGTCCAGCCCTTTAATAAATTATACTCCCAACCGAGTGGCATTATCTCACCCCAAAGCATTTATTTGCATTACCCATTCTGCCTGCCAAATATGTTTCATCAAAAGATATACATATATTAATTATGCAAAAATACTGAGAAAAAACCCAAAAAAAAGGGGCATGACAAAAACAAAACACAAAATGTCACAGTTGAATGAGTTTCCCTCCTTTATTTTTGGCATTATTTTTATTCGTGATACAAATTGAAAAAAAGCCGCGTGAAAGCTGCCGCCTGAGGACGAGGACGAGGGATATTTTTTGTGTTTGCATGTAATCAGGTTTAAAGATGACCGAAAAGAAGCTGGGAAAACAACGGTCACAAATTGCAAAGGACAACAATGACAATCAGCAAAAGAAGAAATAATGGAAATTAACGCTTGCTTTGTAATCAAATTGGCACGAGAAATATTGTAAATTTTTTATGGCCAAAATGGAAGGAAAGAACTGATATCTTTGGGCATTAATAATGAAGGTTTATGGTACTTTTGGGTTTTTTTTTTCTTGCCAAGGCTGAGCCTGGATAGGAGGAATTTAATCTTGAACGTAATTTAAAGGCAGCAAGGTTTTCCTTCGATTTAAAATGCCATTTACGAAGGCCACGGTTTCCATATGAAAGGAAGATGAACTAACTTTGAAAATAATTGGATTTTTCACATTGTTTCTACCAGAATCAACCCCAAACACGTTTGGAAACAAAATCAACCCCACTAAGAATCTCATTATTTTTCGAAAAACGTAAACTTAATGAAGGGCCGAAAGTAGCAGTTCACACATCCCACATACACTCTCATCCCCAAAACTGGTTCATTTTCGTACCCCCCTCAAAGGTGTCTGACTGGCG
>VNJV01001324.1:0-12412 GCA_008042635.1 Drosophila nikananu | reverse complement strand
CCCAAAATTATGGAAGATAAATATTTAAATTTTAATACCCTTTTCGGGGTATTAAATTATCAGTCAGAATCACAAAACTCAGTGAAGAAGTCATTTCCGACCCTATAAATCTATATTCTTGATCAGCATCGACAGCCGAATCGATCTAGCCGTGTTTGGTGGAATAAAAAAATTTTTTAATTTTTTAATTAAAAATTAATTTGAAAATAATTTAAAATTCACTATGCATTATTATGAGCCTTATAAAAACTAACTCAGAACAGTTATTCAAATTCAAATTGATTTTTTTTTGCTTAGTTATTATATTTGTAAGCTTTAATTTGCCCAAAATTATGGAAGATAAATATTTAAATTTTAATACCCTTTTCGGGGTATTAAATTATCAGTCAGAATTACAAAACTCAGTGAAGAAGTCATTTCCGACCCAATAAATCTATATTCTTGATCAGCATCGACAGCCGAATCGATCTAGCCGTGTCTGGCAGAATAAATTTTTTTTTAATTTTCTCTAACTTTTTAAGGGGTTACCTGAAAAAAAAAATTTTTAAAATTAAAAAAAAAATTGAAAAAAAATAATTTGAAAATAAATTGAAATTCAGTATGCAGTTTTCTTAGCCTTGTAAAAACTAACTCAGAACAGTTTTCCGTAGTGAAATATTTTTATTTTTAGCCTAGTTATTGAATTTTTTAACCTTTACTTTTTTCAAAAATTGACATATAAAATGATGGATAAATATTTAAATTTTAATACTTCTTTCGGGGTATTAAATTATCAGTCAGAAGCACATGGCCATGGGTCTCACCTCAATTGTCCAGAGCTGCAGCCACCAGCTGTGGCACCTTAACAAAACCCAACTGGCAGGGTAACTCTTAAGGGTATCAGACAGGAAAAAAAAACTTTGCTGACTTTGCGGATGAAAGTAAAAACGAAGTCTCCACCAACACCACCAAGCTCTGACAGTCCACTGTCAAAACTTTTTTGATTATCTTAATTGCGATTACGGGAAAGGCCCCAGCTCCAACTCCAGCCCCCAGAAGCAAATAAAAACCCCAAGAAAAACCCACCCGATGCGTGCATAACCCCAAAACAGAATGCCAGACAGGACAGACAAATGGCCGGGAAAATACTACTAACAATATATATATACATATACAATCCGGCGGGGAGTTGGCCGCCACAAAGGCCGGGGGACGGGACAGAGCTGAAATTAACAAGATTGACCCCTCTTCGCTGAACTGTAACTGTGACTCTAAGTGTAAGTGTAGCCGTGGCAGGGCAATGAAAGAAATTGGGCTATCAGTGAGCGAGTCAAGGAGCCAAGGGGGGGAAAGAGGAAAAACCGAGAGGGAAAACCAAACCAAAAAAGAAAACTTTTTGCCGGCGGCTCGAAAGTTGGGGGGTTTTTTTGCTCTGGCTCTGGCCAAAAGGATAAACAAAGTTTGCTCTTCTTTTTGTCCACTGCAATTACAAGAACTGACCGCTGAAGTCAAAGTGGAAGTCGAAGTCGAAGTCGAAGTTGAAGTCGAGGTCCCAGAGGAGTGCCGCCACGATAATCGCAATTCGAAAATAATAATAATAGTTTGGCCCTTCCCCTCCCCAAAGTCGCTATGATTATCTGTGGGACAGGGAGAACTCCCCAAAGACCATCGACTGAAATACGGTTCAGCGGGTGGTTAGTTTTTTTTTCTTTATCAGGGAATATCTGCCAATAACACTAATTTTCCCCAATCAAATAATTATTAAACACAATCGATAAAAAAAATTCGTTTATCTCAGGCATTATATGTGCAAACTTAAATATGTACTTATTTACCAAAAGCATCTTCTTTCAATTTATAAAATACATTTTACCAACAACTAGAGGTCTCCAAAAAATCGGCCAAAGCGATTAATTATCGATTTTATGGCAACAATATATAAATATATAAATACAAATTATCATAAATATTCACATATGCAGGAATTTAAACATATTTTTATTTATATCTAAACCTTCATGAATCTATTTATAAATATTATTTAAATCATTCCAGCAGCTTCTTTTTGTAGAAGCCGCCAAATAATGGCCAATCGTTAGTTATAGAGAAAATAAATCGAGATAAATAAATGATTATAAACATGCATTAAAAACTCAATTTCTAATTTTTTGAAAAATTTTTAAACATTTTTTGTGAAAAAAAGGGTACATTTTTGGATTAAAAATCGCTAACCCCTTAAAGGGTTTTTTGATCAAAACTCACATAAATGTTTTAATTTAAACATAAACTTTAAATGATTAATTTAAAAAGATTTAAGCAACTACTAGGAGCTTTATTTAGAACCCAAAAAGTATGTCAAGCCGATTTTTTATCGATAGGAAAGCGATATGGCACCGTAAAGCATGCAATGGCTCACTAATTGTACGCGATGCCACGACTCAATGAGCAAATTAACAATCAATTTTTGGGCTTGCCACAAAATTCGCAGTGCAAAACACACACACACACGCAAAGGTGAGTGTACGTCTGGGTGTGCTTACAAAACCGTGAAATGCTTTAGCCCCCAAAAAATGTTTGCTGCCTCAGCATCCACATCCACATGCCCACTCGCGGCGGAAAACAAACAAAAGCCTGAACCCGGTGCGAGATATTATTATGATTACCATTAGAGCTGCTGGTAAGGAGGATAGATGTGTGCTGGTGTGTGTTGGAGTGTGCATTGGTGTGTGTTGGTGTGCATGTTGGTGTGTGGTTAGTGAACACTCTGCAATTTTTTCTGTTGCAATGGAATCACATTTCCCACTACGACCCCTCCGAATGTTTGCCCCCCTCTGACAGCTGGAAAAGCATTTCCATGTCAGGACATCGACAGTGCAGCAAACACAAACATATAGATATAAATATATATATATGAGAACAGAGATATATGGCGGTGGCATTATCCATCCATGTGTGAGGGGGTTTCCCCGCGAAAATTGATAATTTCAATCGCTAGAAATGCACATTTTTCCAAGGGGAAAATTATTAAATCAAGGACTAGGCAAAATCATCAATTAAATGTTCATTAAGTGTGGAAAGCAAGAGCTTCTCCTGTTTCTAAAATAATAAACTAAGACAAGAAAAACATCAACAAAGCAAAGTGTAAACAAGCAAAAAACCTTGAGTTGGCTAAAAACGATATGGAAAGTGCAGACCATGGCAATTTTTTGCACTTGCCTTTTCTTTACCTTTTTTTTAGTGCTCGTTTACGTGTTAACACAAATGTTTACATTATGCCATGTTTACCACACGCAAATCTGTACACGTTTTCAACGAAATTAAAATACAATTGTTGTGAGAGTGCAGCAAACACAAAACGATATGGATTTTTGCAATACATTTTGATGGATTATGCGGATTGTATAGCAATTAATAGACTTTTAATTGGAACTTTGATGGCAGTGCATTCTCTTGCCCCATCTGCATTGCTTGTTGGCATTCGACAAGATAAACCACTTTAGGTGGCTCCAAAGACACACGGGCAACACCCTCGCTTTATGCAAATAATGGTCGCAATGTGTCACTGAGCCACCAGCTGACAGCTGGGATGAAGTGGCGCTGACAGGATGCGAATGCTAGAGCTAGCATCAAACCGCACCTCTCACACACCACACATATTACACACACACACCTTACACCCAAGAGTGTGAACGTAAAATGTATAAAATATTGGCTGTCTACACGAATTCTAGGCAAGAAACCAAACCAAACCGAACTGAACCGAACTGAACCGGGGAATTCAATTTATATGCAAATGATATGCGAGCGAGGCGGCTGAAGATGTAGAAACCCAAAACCAAAACCAAAACCAAAACCAAACCCAAACCGAAGCCAAAACCCAGTACTGTGGGAGGTCCTTGTTCAGCTATGTTAATTTTAATTATATTTATTAAAAATGTAATTATGTAAAAGAGACACGTTGCGAGGCGATGGCTAGAAAATGCAATAAATAAATAACCATCCATCCATCCATCCATCTGAGCCAATTAGGTGAAGTAGCGCACATCGCCTTCATCGGCATCATCTTTCAGTTCGTAGGTATAGGAGGGCTTTTCATACTTTTCATACTTTTCGCACTTGGTGCAGGACTTTTCGGTGACCTCCTCGGACTCCTCATACTCCTCCTCGTACGCCTGGGTGACATACTCTTCTTCCGGTTGATCCTGGTAGCCATAGCAAGGCTTCACCGTGGTCTTTCTGGGCTTGCTCTTCTTGCTCGTCTTCTTGGACAATTTGGCCTCAAAGAAGGCCAGCTCCTTCTCCTTTTTGGCCTCAAAGAAGGCCAACTCCTTCTCCTTCTTCTCATCCCACCACTGCTTGAACTTCTCCCACTCATCCGCTTTTTTCTCCAACTTGGCCTCCACTTTGTCGGAGAACAAATTGAGGAAATCCAGCTTCTTGAGCAGCTCCTTCTGTTTCTTGGCCCCGAAGAGGTCCAGTTTCGCCTCCTTCTTCTCCACAAGATCCTCCAGCGAGGGCAGGAAGAGGCCGTGGGCTGTGGGCACGAGAGTTATGAGTTATGTTTTGTTGGGGTTTTCCCTCGCTCCTGTGCTTTTGTGTGTGGTAACTCACCAAGGCAGGCCAGCGCCAGCAGGATTAGTTGTTGTCCCAAACTCAGCATTGTCTGTATTTTGGGTAATAGCTTGATTCTTGACTCTCCGCTTTCTGTGTTCTGCTCTTTTCCAGCTGGCCTTGGCTACTTATAACCCGAAAATCCGTAGCCAAGTCTGTGCCACTGCAGCTGGGAGCACGTGCTGCCCCTCGCCCCGGCGATAAGCACGTGCATTGGCCAAAGCAATCTGTCAAGCTCGCGGCATATTTGGGCCTGCTGCGTGCGATACCGATTTTGGGATGGGTTCAATGATCTGGATGCACTGGGAGAAGTTTTAGGGGAAGCGGTGGGAAGTATAAGGAAGGAAATTCTAGCTCAAGCCAGCTTAAATTTAATGATTTTGTGGCCATAAAATTATATACTCCCTGAAGAAGTTTTAACTTTAAAAAGCACAAAATATGTTGTCAGTCTTTTTACTGACATTTCTTTATAGAAAATATACAAATATTCATTTTCTACTTATTTAAATAATTAATATAAACCAATAAACACTTATACAAAATACAGAAATTATAGGAAAACCCTTTCTCACCTTATTCTATGTGATCTTTTATATTAAATACATATTTTTGCACACACTTAAATTTTTGAAGCTATTATTTTTTTAGTAAGGGTTTTCTTTATAGAGCAAAGCAAATATTTCCATCTATTTTATTTAATTTTTCCTCATAAACAAATAGCAAATATTTATTTAAATATGGTTATATTCCTTTAAAAAAATAATATACAACATTTAACTGTGATACAGAAATTAAAGGAGAACCTTATCTAACCGACCTTTTCATCTTAAATAAATGTTATGCCAACACACAAAATATTTAAGGAATACTTTCTTAATAAAGAAATCATTAAATTGTTTTCTTAGTTTATATTTTCAATTCAAATTTAATCAAAATGAAATTTCTTTAGTTAGTTAAATAATTAAAATAAAATTTTAAACCAATATAGAAATAAATATAAGCTCATATTTTAAATCAGATATAATTTCAGATGCAAAATGTTTTCTGAATATTTTCCCTTTTAATTAAACCAAGTTTTTTGTCGCAGTGCAGGCCTTTGGAGTCAGCTGTCACTTTGATTAGTCCGGCAGTTATTTTGGCAATGTTGGCCAAGATTTTAATGCGCTGGCTTGCGACTCCGACTCGGACTTGGACTTGGATTGCAGAGCAGGCGGTGCTAATTGACTCGACCATTATCATGGGGTGGCGGTGGCGGTGACGGTGACGGTGACGGTGGCTCTGTGTGTTGTAGCATAGTGTACTGTGGTGGTGTCGTTGCCTGGTGGCCTGCTTTTTGCTGATGTGTTGAAAGTGGAACTTAAATTGTATTTGCTTAGTGCGCCTCCCCCACAAAAACAGGCAGAGGCACACGCAATCACTCACATCGAGCCATACCACACACCACACTCCCTCTCGTCGTGTGTGTATTTGTGTGTGGCCGGGTGTGTTTGTGTTGGGCAAACAGTTTGCCAAATTAATTGCACACCAACTGTTTATTTGCCTGTTTGTCCGCTTGTGTTTTATGAGTTTTTCGCCTGTTTCCCTGTTTCAGGTTCGGAGTTTCCATTTTGCTTACCCCATTTGCTTCCTCAAACTTTGCCCCATTAATGAGGGGAGCTGGGAGCTGGGGAGGGCGGGAAGGATCCAACCAGATTGGAATGTGTATTCCCGTATCCTCTGTTGAGTTGTCTGAGCAAAATAATTATCTGCCTCGGATGAATAGAGATTTTTGTGCATGGAAATATGCTCAGGAGGAGGAATAAAGTCTGGGCTTTGAAGAACATAATTGTTGAATTGTTTAACTTATATTAATTGCATTTGTTCTTAATAGAAATATATTTATAATAAATATACTTTGCTTTGAAAATATTTATTTTATAATTAAATAAACATTATAAGTGTATAAAATTCCTCAAACAGCTTTCCCTTTCAACAACGTTGTGGAAAAATATTGCAACCCATATACCCTACACCACAATCTTGTTATAAGGTATCCCAGTATCATTTACTCGTCAAAAAACTAAATTATTTCTGCTTTGTTCGCGACTTGAGTGTCAACACGCTTATTGATATGAAAGTTGCTAATTTTTAAAGCGACGTCGGGTAGTTCCACACTTAAAACAATTACAAAGTTCAACAGAATTTTGTGAAATATTTTTGTATTTAATAATGATTTATATGAGATCTTAACTAATAAAATGTGGAGCAGAGTATGCATAAGGCTCCATGTCCTTGGTCTCAGTCTCCTTTTTGGCTGGGTACTTGCAGCAGTCCTTCCTCTTTTACTTGGGGATCCTGTTATTGGCAAAGTTTCCGAGCTCCCGGGGTAGCTCCAACAGGGGTTCCAGGACATTATTCGAGTTCAGAACGAGTTCTTCGTAGTCATCGCTAAAATCATCGCCACTCGTCGTCGTCGTTGTCCTGGCTGTTGTTGTTGTGGTCGTAGTGCTGGCCACCGTTGGGCCAAAGGTTGTCCTACGACGATATTTCCTTCCCCTGCGTCCCTTGCGACCCTTGCGCATTCTGCGCTGCGATCCAGCAATCATGTTCGATCGTCCGTAGATATTTGGATACGGTTCCATTGTATAAACGGTGTAAGCGGGTGGTGTAGTGCTTGTTGTAGTTGTTGCTACTGTTGTAGTTGTTGTAATGGGTTGGGTTGTGGACTCTGTTGTCGTTGAAGTCTGTGCAGCTACTGTGGTTATAATCGGTGTTGTTGTTGTTGAATTCTGTGTAGGTATGGTTGTGATTATTGGTGTTGTTGTAGTTGGTGAAGCTGTGCTTGTCGGCAATGACGTTGTTGAAGTTTGTGTAGCTACGGTTGTGATTATTGGTGTTGTGGGTGTAGTTGGTGTAACGGTACTTGTGGACAATGTGGTTGTGGGAGTTGGTGTAGCGGTACTTGTGGCCAATGTGGTTGTTGGAGTTGGTGTGGCGATTGTTGTGACTGCAGGTGTGATTGTAGAAGTTGGTGCAAGTGTTGTGGTAGATTGTAAAGGTGTTGTAGATGTCTGAGCAGCTGTAGTAGTAGATTGCGGTGTTGTGCTAGATATTTCGGTAGTGCTCGAGCTGTCAGAGGCTACTGTAGTGGTCTGTGGTGTTGTTGTTGAACTTTGAATAGTGGTTGGTGTTTCTTGAGTTGTTGTTGTTGATTGTTGTGTGGTAGTGGAAATTTGTGTGCTTGTTGTTGACATTTCTTGAGCTGTTGTTGAAGATGAAGTGCTAGCTGTAGAAGTTTCCTGGCTACTGCTAGTAGATGTTTCGGTGGATGTACTGATAGCTGGCTGTGCGGTTGAAGTTTCTGTTGTTGAAACTGCGGTAGATGAGGATGAGGTTGATGTACTAGCTTCTGTTGATATCTCAATGGTGGTGCTGCTTGAGGAATCTGTGGTGGTGTTCGCCGCTGCTTCGGCAGCTGCTATAATCTCACTGATGCTGATCATAATGGTCTCATTTAGGCGGGTTCCATTGGCCGACTGCAGCTGATTATTCGAGCTGGTGATCGTGGCCAGAAAAGAGGAATCCTGGCCCACTGTCGTACAGAGCTGACAGGCTGAAAAGAACGCGGAATTAGCATCACATGGCCAGAACCAGAGCCACCACTAATTACCTAATGTTGTCACCACAACGAGGGCAATTAAATGTTTACGTGACAGCAGCATTGTCGACGTGTTGCCTTTGCTTCCTTTCTTTGGCTTGGCGTTTCCTTAATTGGCCCTGAATTGATGCGATGCGATGCGATGTCGTCTCGGGGCGTACTGCTCTATAAATTTGGCTAATTGAACTGATTTTCCAAGAGCTCAGATGGTCCAGTTTTATATTGATGTGCACTGGCACCACGTCCGGAAACGTGTGGTCCGTACGTGCGATTGCCGATTAACTTATCGCGCTTCCCGACGATTCCAATCTCTATGCGCCACCTGCTTCACTCGATCGTTGGGGTATTTCTCCACTCTCTGCCCCATTGAAGATGTCTCCGATACCCATTTCCACAGCCGGAAGCAGCATATGTACACTTGTTGGACTCTTTTGGATATGTACGAACATAGTACTTGCCGGATGCACTGCACTTGTCACGTAATCTTGGCCAACTGAGGCGAAGATAGACCCAAAAACCCGGTCGAATGTCACTGTCAAGGCACCTCAATCGATCAATAATACATTTTGGAAGAATATATGTGGGAGTCTCAAAGAGAATTATATATATTTTTTATAAGCATATATTAAGATTTCTTTCATTTAACTCCAAACTAAGAGCTATTTTTATTTAGAATTCCATTAAATAAATTAAACCAATATTTTGGTTAACTTTTACCCTTTTTATACATATTTTGTATACTCAGGGTAAACACAATTTAAAGTAATCTATGTTTGTTGATAGGCAGCTGTGACAACACAGTATATTCCACCCAAAGTAGCGGCCTTAATGTCGTTTAATTGTTATCAAAAAAAGAGGAAAAAACGTAAACTGATTTAATAAAAACGTTAAACAAATCGAATGCGATATAAACAGGGACATTACGACATCAGATTAGCACTGATAACAAGCAACGAATGCCATGGAAATTGTTTAATTGTCGGTGTTAAAAAACACGCAGTATTTTAATTAAGTATTTACATGCCCTTTCCCCCCCGTCCACCGGTGTATTCTCAGCCAGCGGAAAATTGTAATTATTTAGCGCGAACGTGACGAGTGCGAAATGCGAAATTATAATGGCAACAATTTGGCTGAGGCAAAAAATAGAAAACATAAATAATATAATGAAAATGAAAACCACAGGACTTGATGGGTGGCTTTAAAGTTGGTGAATTTATGAATTAATATACTTGTAAACTTGCGTAATCTTTGGGCACTGAGGAAAATAAATATGAAACAGAGAAATTATACAATTTTTACATAAAGAAATTAATTTAATGTCTTATTTAAATTAACTTACTTAAATAAAGTTATTTAAATTATCCTATTCAAATTATCTTATTAAAATTATTTTATTTAAATTATCGTTATCTTATTTTAAGTTATAAAATAAAGCTTATCGTAGAGGTTTGCTATCTATACTTTTTCATAAATATCTTTTCTAGTTTTCTTGCTAATCGAGGGCATCGAACCCACCACCTGTGATTTTCTGTGATTTTTTTTCCGGTGCATCTGCTTTGCAGCTTGTGACGTAGCAATTTGCCGGTGATAAGCCATAGAGCACGCTCCGGATAGCGATTGCCGTACGTGTGCTTGGCCTTAGTTGAAATTCTCCAGCTGAGCACTATAAAAGCCAGAATCGATCGAGCTTAAACCAAGTAGTCGATACCTTCTACAACTGCAAGCAACATGTTCAACAAATCGATCCTAGTGGCCCTCATTCTGTGCGGTATGTAGACTGACTTGGCTTTGAAAAGGATTTTAATAGGATTTTAAAAGGATTTTAAAAAGATTTTAATAATTCTGAAATAATATTTTGCAGCCTGCTATCTGGGCGCCATTCAGGCGGGAAATCTTCCCCTAACCCCTGCCTTGTTGACAGGCATTTCTGCGGTTGACACAGCCCAGCAGCTAACCCAAGGATTGCCAATTGGTGGTGGAAGCGGATCAGGTCTGCCCTCGTTGCCGATAGTAGGAAAACCAGCTATTCCCATAATCAACTCATAAGAGTAACAATACTCTTACCTTTGATTAACATTTTTGCTTTTGAATCAATTTTATTATATATTTTGAGTTTGTTTTTTCAAAAATAAAGCAATGTTTTGAGCAATACCAAAAATATTTCAAGCCGAAAATCAAACCAACTTCAAGCCCCACAGCCTAAGCCGCAAAACTTACATAAATTAGAGGCCTCAGCCGAAACTAATCTGGGCTACGTGAGCTGTCGAAGCCCCTAGGAACACGTAGGACCAAATTTGCGACTATTTATGGAGGGCCAGGCAGCCGGTAAGAGCTCAGTTAGCCTTTAGACCTAAACATGTCACTCCAGAAGGTATTGTTCGTTGCCGTGCTTTGCCGTAAGTTAACCAGAGGGAAAAAACCTAACCTTTTGTCCCTGAAAAAATATATAGAAGAATATAGAATATATATAAATATATGTTTCAGTGCTGGTGACAGTGGCCTGCAGTCTGCCCAGTCAGGCCTTAAATGTTACAACGGGTACAACGTCCAGGAAGCGGGAAATTGTGAAAAGCTTTGTGGCCGAGGTAAATGCCTTGATAGCCAAATTAATCAGGCAGTTGCAGGAGCTTACGGCCATCAAATGATTTCATTTGCCAAATGGAAAGTTAATTGAAATAAAAATGTAATGAACAAAGTTTTCAAATCAATTTAAAGTTTGTGAATTCAACGGGTTTTTTTGGAAGGGTTTTCGCAGGAAGAAAGCAACAGTTCCCACTTGGGAATTATAGTCAGCACTTTGAAGTATATCTTAGGTTTTAAAGGTGGTTTTTTTTTCAAGGATGTGGATGACATTAAACTGCTGACATAATCATATTCACCGGTTGCTGGCTGGTGGCTGGTGGCTTATGGCTGAGACTGTACCGCACGAGTTGACTTTGCCTAACGCCAAACGCCTAAAATTATGCCACAAACCAGCGCATAATATATATATATATTAATGTACATATATGTGTTGTATATTTTGTACACAAGAAAATGTGTTAAGAAAATCTTAACGAAATTTCTCACGTTTGCCATAATTACGAGGAAAATACGTGACATGTGTCTTGACTGCGAAATTTTCTTACAGACCAGGGATGAGGCTCGGCTCTCTCGCTGGTATTTATGTTGGGATCGGGTTGGAATCAAGGGGGATTTAATGTATATATATATAGATGCAGGCTGGCACAGTCCGGGTGCCGAGTTGTAAACGGCCGTAATACCAATAAAAATCTGTGTCCGTTGTAATTCATAAAAATCTCTTGAACAAATGTTTGTGACTCCACCAGTTCCAGTCAGGACATTAATAACGCCTTGCCTCTGAATAATTCAGTTACATATTGAGATTCCTCTACAAGTGTATTTATGGTAACTGTATATTTATTTTCTTTTTTTTTTTTTGCTTCTTAAAGTCGCTTGTGGTCCAAGGGAGAAGATATGCAGAGGAGAGCCCTCCCTGGACGTGTTGCGTGATTGAATTGCGGCCTGATTGACAGTTGACAGTTGAAATTGATTTGGCTACGCGCTGGCGGTGGTTGAAACAAGCCATCCCGGCGAGAAGATGTAGATGGATATGGGATGTGGAGGAGGGACTGGGACTGAGACTGAGACTGCCACACTTATTAATCCCCCGAGTGCAGGCGTGCATAAGTATCGGGCAAATGGATTAGAAACTTTGATGGTGCACTGCAAAAAAAAATACGAAAAATAGTAAAAAGACAAAGCCAAAGCCAAAGTTTAACTCACTGGCACCCTCGTAACTGTTGCTATTTAATTAAGTTGACCGAGAGAGTGAGTGACTGTGAGTGGTGAGTGCTGGCATATGGAGCAAAGTCCAGTTCCAGTCCCTGTCCCTGTGCGGCTGAGGGTGACTCCTTCCCCATTCCCTGGGTCCTTGGAAACACCATCCCTTAGTCGAAACCTGGAACTGCATCCAACCATTGGCACATTTGTGTGACAGTTAATGAACTCGCGTCACTCTTTCGCCTTTGTTTTCGCTAATCAAAGACACAAGCGGCATGTGAGCGGCATACGCAATAATGCGACGGAGTGCAGTCAATTAATTGATGGATGATGTGCCCCATGAAAGGGGGGAGGAGAGTCCTAGGAGAAGCTAGAAGTTGGGGAATTCCGCTCACAACCAGA
>VNJV01001320.1:0-20183 GCA_008042635.1 Drosophila nikananu | reverse complement strand
GACCCGATCTCTTTTGATTATGATAAAGGACATATTCAGGAACAACACCTCATACGCCAAACCCATAAGTCGGCGTAAGTTCGATTTTTTTTTTTCCATCAAAGTTGAAAAATAGGTGAAAAATTAGTACTTTGGTAAAACAGGTATGCCTGCATGTGCAACCAATATTATAATTTCATTCTACATTGGTTTTGACAAGATTTGATGGCCCTTTCGATAGAGCCCATAATCATGCCGGTCGGTTACATATTTTACCTAAAAATCGACTTCAAAGTCTGAATTTTTCGAAAAAACGACATGCTTTTTTTGCAACCCAAAAAAGGTTCAACTTTGAACATGTGTAACTTCTTTAATAATGAACCGATTTGAATAATTTTTTGGATCCAACCCTTTTGAACTATTACCTGTCGAATGCAATAACAATTTTTACAATCCGTTGCAATGAAAAAGTTGATTTTTGCAACGTATCTGTATCTTTCCGGCCATAGTGCGGCGGTTGAAATTTTAATAACACTTCATCATCATTCCAGCAACTGGGCTGGTGCGACGAACCGTAAACGTGTCGCAAAACAACTCGTTAATCTTTATTTACTGCCCAAAACACATTATCATACGTAAACAAACCACACACACACAATCGACACGTTGCGTCGTTGCACCTGAACGTCAGCGCGGGTGTGCAAAATTAGCTTATCAGGCCAGCTTCTCACCTTATCAGACCGTCGAAGTACCTATTACCACACAAAGTGGTGGACTAACATGTTATCAGTTGGGGAAGCGGTTAGCAAAACATTGAAATCCCGGATTGGCAACTTATTTGACGTCTTAATTGTGAAAAACAAAGTGCAAAAGTGCAATCTGCCGGCAAATGATAGTGAAGGGCGTGCGAGAGCGAGAGGGCTAAAGCTAACAGCTGTTTATTTAGAGTGGCCAGGCCTGGGAAAGCTTCTTTAAGGACATAAACGGGATCTTAGAACCGTTAGAATTTATTTTTTTACGATATTGTTAAATTAACGAGATCCTTTTAAATAAACATTAAAAACATAACAAAAGAAATTCATGTCGTAAAATCACATTTCCTACACGTCATCGTTAAGCTACAGAACAATACCGCTGAGCCGGTTTTTGTTTACATTACATATAAAACTTTTATAGATCCCTGCAAAAAATGCACTTGGTACGTGATTTTTCCGATACATACCCAGCAAATTTCTTATCTTTCTGTTTATGAGGTCAAAATAACTTGGAACTGTTCTCAGCCCTTATCAGAGAAGTTCTAGTTTTCGGTGTGAGCACGTCGCGTTCCCTCAAGCAACTGAGCAATCCGGCCCGTGCCGTTTCCGTTTTGGTTAAGTCCGGAATACATACGGTTGAAAGTCTTTATCGGAAACCAGCTTGGAAATTACTTTTTTTTTTCTTAAATAACAAGATTCATATTTGAGCAAGTTTTATTTAAAATGTTAATCTTATTTATAATCTTAAGGTAGTTATTTTATATTAATAGCAATAATAACTATGTTAGCGATGCCCGACTGTAAATGGGGTATCAGTAGGAACTTGTTGAGAGTTTTGTTTGTTTTAATGTTGCTGTCTTCACCGTTATATAGGTCAAACGTTCTTCGTAATATACACACCAATGCTTCTGGATTGAGTTCTAAAAAACTGGTTTCTGAATTTCTATCGTCTTAAAATATGGTTTGTGGCTTCCACTTAGAGAAAGGCCATTACCTCGGTAATAATTTTGTCATTAAACTTAAGTATTTGCTTACTTGATAAGCATAGAAGTGTTTGTGTGATAAATTCGTTAGTTAAATATGTGAATCTAATCTAAGTAATTCTGTTCTCAGCAGAAATCTTTTAAAAAGAAATATTGTTGTAAATTCTAGTGATATTTAAGAAAAAAAAAACGGCTAAAATGTTTCAAATCAGTAAAAACGTTGTTAATATTTTGGAATTTTTAATAAATTCGGTTCATTAGCCAGCGCTGCCAGATGGTAAGAAACGTCCGTCAACACTGCAATAACAACTGGAAAGTCTGGCAAAGCTTGTGGAAGAACATCGATGACTCCCTCCCATACATCGATACTAGCGATTGTTGTTGTTGTTGATGGTTCTCCACCTCTATTTTGAAAACGAATTTTCCCGAGCCACAAGAGTGCAAATTAAGATTTGCACCTGCACCCAGAAGCTCCAGGCGTTGACCCACCGCGGAGACAATCGAGACAATGTCGAGCTTGCAGCGCACGATGCTGAAGGGCAAGTTGCCACCCACAATTCCTGGCGGGCGCATAGGAAGAGCGTAAGTGCTGCTGCTGGGAAGGAGGGATGAGGCGTACGCGGTACTACCTTAATTTGGCTAATTGCAGGGACTCCTTCAAGAAGTCGCGCATCCGAGACTACAAGCCGGGCATGTGGAACGAGTTCTTCGCGGAGAAGGAAGATGTCACGGTGGATGAGCAGCGCACCTTCCGCGTCTACCGCACCAAGCAGCCGGAAAAGCCGGGACCAGTACTTCTTCTGCTCCACGGTGGAGGCTATTCGGCGCTCACCTGGGCGCATTTTTGTGTAAGTATCTGGCTAAAATGCTAAGCGTTGAGGTTTTAAATTAATTACTTATTTGCCTAATTACACCCACTTGTAGTCGGAGGTGACAAGCATGATCCACTGCCAGTGCCTGTGTATCGACTTGAGGGGCCACGGCGACAGCAAGGTGGATGACGAGGACGATCTTTCAGCGGATACGCTGGCAAAGTGAGTCTATTCCATCTGAATTCTAATAAATAAGACGCAATGTGGTACACACCTGTTCTTTTTTTGTGTAAGGACTTTTACTAGTAGTTTTTAATTAAAATATTTTTTTTTAAAAGCTGCCCTAATTTTCACTTTTGAAAACAATTTGAGTCATTTTTTGTTTTTAATACATATTTTTATATATCTCTTTAAAAAAATGACGTAATCCTGTTGATTACACTTTTTTCATGAACTTTGCAAACAAAAATCTCACAGATTTAGAAAGTGTAGAAAAGGCTATAGATATATATAATTTATATGAAACTTCTACTACGAACTTTTTGCTGCAGAATATTATACTTATTAAAAACTATAAATTTATTATTTAACAAATTTATTTACCATATTTGGTATTGAATACCTACATTTGTATGTACCAATGTAGGAAAATTAATTGCTTATTTCTTTTGGACACGATATAGCTTTACAAAATTAACAAATATTGTTTTTATTGTTAAAATGCACCTAATACAGAGACATTGGCGACTTACTGCTGAAGCTGTATCCCGAGGATATGCCGCAGGTGTATGTGGTTGGCCATTCGATGGGTGGGGCCATTGCCGTGCACTTTGCCTACATGGCGCTGGTGCCCAATTTAATTGGAATAACCGTCATCGATGTGGTGGAGGGCACTGCCATGGAAGCTTTGGCCAGCATGCAAAGCTTCCTGCGCTCCCGTCCTAAGTATTTCCAGAGCATACCAAATGCCATCGAATGGTGCATCCGGAGCGGCCAAGTGCGCAATGTGGACAGCGCCAAGGTGTCCATGCCGGGTCAGATAATCAAGTGAGTGGAGGAAGGAGTTAAATGTATTCTTCAAATCATTCAAATATTTTGTCCCTTAGCTGTACAACGAACAAACTGGCAACGAATGATCTACCATTACCCGATGATGTCCTGGAGGAGGCTCACCACACCAGTATGTTTCCCAATCCGTTTAGCATTTCGGAGGACGAGGAAGTGTCGCCGCCGGGCGATGAGGCCGTCGAAGGCGAAAATGCAGCAGCGGGCACTGATTTCAAGAAACCCGTCACGACTAAAGCGATGACCGATGCGGCCAAGAAGTAAGCCCAAGGATACGCCAAAACACTGATAATCGAATCATTTCATTCTGAAAACATAATCAATCCGCTTCTTTTCCAGTTACACCTGGCGCATCGACCTGTCCAAGTCAGAGAAGTACTGGGTAGGCTGGTTCTCGGGACTGAGCGACAAGTTTCTCAACTTGCGCCTGCCCAAGCAGCTTCTCCTCGCCAGCATCGATGGACTGGACCGTACGTTAACCGTAGGCCAAATGCAGGGTCGCTTCCAGATGCAGGTCTTGGCCCGTTGCGGCCACGCTGTCCACGAGGACCGTCCACACGAGGTCGCTGAGGTGATTAGCGGCTACTTGATACGAAATCGTTTCGCGGAGGCCGCCGGCGAGTTCCGCTGCCACATGCCGTCGTGCTAAGCGAGGCAAAGCTGCAGCCGCCCCTGAATCCAAGGTTGATGAGCACAAGCTGAGGTCACAACAAAATGTCTATTTTTGAATGGAGCATTACACTTTGAACTAACACAGATGCGTGCATATATATATATACAAAATGTAGTGAGTAGGTTCAGATAGATATATATATATATCGCGTATGTATATTCTATATACGCGTATAATCAAGTAATTTATTCGGTACTTTTAATTAAATCTATGAATTTCTAACGTTGTACTTTATACTCATTTTTGCCAAACTCAAAATCAGCGAATCCAACAAGAGCAGGAGCAAAGGCCTTATAATAACAAGATGCATAGGACCCATTCAAAAATGCCCCATTATAAGGTCTTTGGCAGGAGGCTTCTTACATTGTTATATTGAGTGTGTATTAAATATGTGCCAGAGATCTAAATGAAATTTAACGAAATCCAAATTATACCCATACGAATGCAAATAAGTTGAATAAAGCTATTTATTAATCGAATGTTAACTGAAATTCACGCTAGACTGAAATTAATCTTGGCATTTATTGAAATTCGGTTCGATTCGAAGAGAAAAACACATGAAACTTTGATAACAGATAATAACGCACACACTTTTAGTCCACAAAACGGAAGCCCCCATCGGACTTCATCTTCATCTTGGACTCCAATGCCTGGATGCGACGCAAGCGCTCGGCGATCTGTTCGCGTATCTCCGGACGATACTTCTTGCCCTGGCCCAGGGATTCCATTTCGGTCAGCCACTCGGCTCGCTCGTTGATCTGATCCAAAACTGAGATGGAATTGGTTATGGTTAACATAGAAAATATAGGTCTCTAGGTGATTCCACTCACGCTCATTGATGAGATCCTCCTCGGTCACATTTTTCTCCTCGCGTGGACGGCGACGCGGCTTGATGGCCGGATCGGGCAGATGAGTTCCCGCCATAGTGAATTGCAACTGGGACTTTGCCTTCTCGCCCTGCATGCGATTGTCGGTGGGCGGACGGTAGTAGCTCTGCTTATAAGCCCCGCTCGCCTCGATCTGGCGAAGATTCTTGCGCTTGGCATTGCGTGCCCGCTCTAGGATGGCCAGCGTCTCCTTGTCTGGATCGTTATTGGTATTGGGACGCAGCGGTTCAGGCAATGGCAGCGGTTCTCCAGTACGAAGGCTCTCGTCGATCTGCTTGCGCACCATCATAGACATCTTGGACTCCTTGACGAGTACTATAGAAATGTAGAACTTTATTAGGTTCACAAGAAACTATCATTCAAAAAAGGGATTCCAATATTTTAAAGATGATTTCGTTAAAGAACCTGCTGATTTGCTCAAGCTTTTCTTTAGGCCCCGAAACCACTTACATCGAATCAGATCGGCGGTCTCCTTGCTGTACTGCACCTTGGCCGAGTGAAAGGCACCGGCACCACCTGGAACAATCCGTTCGCTTGGCCACATCGGTATCTTCTGCCCGCCGGTCTGGCGGTCCCCATCGCCCTGCGCTTCCTGCTGGGCCATCAAACCCCCGGGCAGGGCCTTGATCTGAACGTTGTTAAACCGATGTCGGCTCATTTTCTGCTAAAATCTATTTAATTTGGCTCGGAATTATGCGGAAATAGCTTAATTAATTTCGTTGTGTGGCGTGTTTTGTGAATACCTTCGGTATGGGAGTTGTTTTACGGCGAACAACAAAACCAGAGACGCATGGCAACCTGCGTTGTTAGGGAGAGCAAAACAGCATAGGTATTTTTTTTTTTGTTTTTAATTCTCGAAATAGTTTATTGAAAATAAATATGTATGTGTGGGTGTGTGGGTTAGGTACACACATCCTGATAGACTGTCCTTTGCACAAATTCTTCGTCTACGAGTAGTTGCACTTTACATTAAACCATTTAGTTTTGTCGCTAGAATACGATTTTAGGCTATTTCTTTATACCAACTTGCGCCGTACACAATCTAGGTTCTTGTTTATTAATAAATAAAAGCATATCAGCAATTTACAATGTTGCGGTTGTTGTAGTTATTTTTGAAATATCGACAAGAAATCAAAAAACGAATAACATTTCTAAGCAAGATTTACATATGCGATTTGTTCGGTTTGGTTTTTATACAATTAAAATTAGGCTATGCGTTTTTACGCTCTCATATTGGTATTGATTTTTTGGCTGCCTTTGCCTCGCCATCGTCGTTAATTAAGCTTATTATGCTGCGACATACACTCGTTTGTACATCTAAATATATATAATGTATAATCGGTTTGAAAACAACTAAAACGTAACATCATATCGAGTGGTTGATAAACAATTGACTAAAGCAAACATAGTGGTAAATAGTACAGATAGATGATCAAAGATCATGATGCATAAGCTTATGCACTACTCAGGGTTGGGGGCTTACGCTTACTTATACAAAATACAATACAATTCCTCCTTCGATTCCAACACAACAATATAGACAGTGAAACATTGAAGTTTAGTGTTCTTCCTTCTCCTCCTCCTCCTTCTGTCTGGGGTTCAGCAAACATGTTCCCTTGTTAATTTAAAATAAATTATGTGTGTACGTGTGTATACTATATAAACATATCCATTGTGTGACTTTACTACATCATTCAGCAAGCAATGTTTTTGATTCGCGCCAACAGCTCTCTCAGCTTTCGTTTCTCGTTTCTCATCTCTCATTCCTCCCGTCTCAAGCTTCCCTTCTAGTTTTCTTTAGTTGCGAAAAGTAATCTTAGTCAGTCTCATGGTCACGATGCAGAGTTCATTTTTAAATTTTCACTAGATAAACCTTTTTCGTCGTCATTCAGCGGGTATTCCTTCATTCCTTCGTATTGGTGGATGGTGATGGATGTTTGAATTAGAATAGTGTAAAATGTTGATCGAATTTGGCCAAATTTTCCTACGTAGAGAGAAGTTATGGTATATTGTGTGTTTTGTTTCAATGAGTGTTGACTTGGCGTGTTAGTTGAACTACAGAAATGGCGACGAACATTTACGAAACCTAGACATTAATAACATTGACATTGCCACGCCCCCGCTGCCCACCAGCTGACCATGGGGATGGTGCAGAGGCAGACCGGGCTCCAAGGGTTTCCAACGGCCAGCCGTTGGACCTGCGAGACCGGCCAGCTGGCGAGCAGCCTCAGGGAGCGTCTCTTGGCACACATAATTAATAAACTTAACATTTAAACAAACTATATATCGGCTTACAAACTAAAAACGATTACAAAACGACATGAGGGAGGGCAGAACTAGGCGCGACACAAACATATATGCGATTCTTACAAAACTATACATATTTATAAAAACATTTATGTTCGTTTCTTGCTAAATCAAACTTTAAACACGGTTCAAAGCTAGGTGTGAACACAGAGGAGTGTGTGCTGGCAGCCTGCTCAGTTCATTGCCTGTTCAGTCATTTGGCGGCACAGCGTCTCGAGTTGTTCCAGACTCTTGAAATCGTTCAGCTTGTACTCGGCGACGTGGGGCGACATTCCGCCCAGGCCTACCAGCGCTGGCTGGGACAGGCAATGATCCACGGCATTGTTATTTTTGCTGCTGTGCTGACAGAGATTATGGCCACAGGCACTACCATTTACACCGCCACCATTGGAGCACAGACAGCTGCCATTGCTGACTGCGGCGGCGGCTGCGGCCAGCAGTTGCAGCTGCTGCTGATTAATCAAATTGTTGTTCAGCATGCTGTTGTTATTGTTGTTGTTGTTGATCAGGATCTGCGGCTGCTGATCGTGCTGCTGCTCCTGACTTTGACTCTGATTACTAACCATAACAACAGCGGCCATCGTCTTCTTTGGTTGCTGCTCCCCACTGGACAGGGTTCCTCCATTCCCGCTGAGTTTTCGCTGCTGCTGTTGCTGATTGCGTTCCATCACCAAGTTGTCGTTGGATCCACTGTTGGTCAGCACTCCCTGGCCGGGCTTGAAGATCAGTTGTTGCGGCTGCTGCGGTCCGCCGGTCACCAGGATCAGATTGTTCAGCGATCGGCGGTGCGACTGTGGCGGCGTCTGCTGTGGCAGTGCCGGAAAGTGATTGTGCTGCTGCAGCATCTGTTGCATTTGCTGGGCATGATGATGGGGCTTGATAGGTTGCTGCTGCTGGGGATTGCCCATGAAGCTGGGGTAGGAGGAGCTCTTGTACTGCGGCTGATGCGACGGACCGCCACCGTAGCCATTGTAGTCAAACTGCGGCAACGGCGGCGGCGGCAGCGGTTGCTGCTGCGGATGGTGAGGCAGTGGATGTTGAAGACAGTTCAACGAGAAGTTCAGCATGTCATTGGAGTTCTTGCGATTATTGATCCGGTCGTTACTGCCATTCTTTGTATCGCACTTGCGAGCCTTGCCATTCCACCTGTAAAAAAGAGGAGTTAGTTACTAAATCGCATAGTCACAGGAGATGATCTTAACACTTACCTGGGTTTGTTAATGCTACCATTGCTGGGACCACTACTCGTGACTCCAGGCTTCACATGATGCAGCTTAGGCACCATGGATATCTTCATCTTGGACAACTTGAACTTGAGCTCCTTGAGTTGATTGGCATGGTTCATGAACGCCTCGTTATGTATGGAGCGGTCCAGTATCCACATGAACACACCCAGGGTCTCGTCGTCCTGCGCAGCATACGGATCTTGTTGCAGAGTATTGTTCACAATATCGATGACCTTGAGGAAGCGCAGTCCAATGTTCTCCTCCGGCGGCCCAAGGGCCTCCACCGGCTTTATGGGCGTCAACACAATGTTCGTTAGCTCCTCGACCGCCGTGCTCAGCTTCATTTGTCCCGTGATTAGCTCCTGTTCGACACGGCCGAGAATGTGGGCTCGCTCCTTTAGCTTCTCGATGCACAGGGCCAGTTTGTGGGAGGCGCCCTTCGTCACTCCGACGCTCTGCAGGAAGTCCTCGGTGATCAGCAGCATCTCCTCGTACGTCATGTTCTTGAACAGCTCGATGTACTTGTGCAGGCGAAGGGACTTCAGCCAGAGCCCAATGCCCGACATGCCCACGTTCCGGGTATGGAACTTGATGTAGTTGGGTTTGAACTCGTCCAGCCGCGTATCGGAGCCACTGTTGGCCAGTGCTCCGCGCTGGTGCTCAATGGAGAGGGAGAAGCTACGCGGCTTGTTGGCAAACTGGGCTAGGTTCTCCGTGGAGTTGGAACAGTTGTCGTTGACCGTAATCACCGATGAGTTTGACGAGCTGGAGCAGCTGGAGATCGTTTGCGTGGTCAGGCTGTTGGAGCGTCGCGTCTTCAGAGCCGCAATCTTGCTGTCCAGGCTCCAGCGATTGATGTCGCCAAACTGATCGCCCACATTGCCCATCAGGATCGAGGCGTAGGGCGGTGCCTGCAGGAACTGCTGCTGCTGCTGGAGATGCTGCGGCGGCTGCAAGCGATCGTTGAGTGCGTCAACTGCCGACGAATTGCGGCATAGATTACTGGTGCTGGCCAGGCTACTGCTGCTGCAGGCCTCCGCTATGTCCGCAGTGCACGGATCAAAGTCAAGTATTTCCGTGCCATTCTTGCTGAATGACGTGTCATGGTCGTCGCCGCCACCGATTCCCAACATCGAGCCCGCTGCCGCTCCCGCAACGACGCCGTTGACCAGCGAAGAACTGCCCTCCAGCGACAGACCGAGGCTATTCTGACTAGATGCTAAATCGTTCAGGGTAATACCATTTAAATTATCACAGAGTGGATTGATCGATCCGGTGGAGCTGCCGCCGGCTCCAGTTCCTCCTCCGCTGCCTCGCCAGTCTCCATTGCCGGACAGCTTGTGCTGCAGCTGCTTGCTGGGCGGAGCAATCGTTTGCCAATCGTTGGTACGCGAAGATCGGCTGCCACTGGCCACCGATGAACAGGAGGCTGTCGAGGAGCTGGCCGCTGATGAGGAACAGCTGCCACTGCCTGTGGAGCTGCCACCGGCTACCAGTTGCGGGGAGGGCTGCAGGAAGTAGCTGCGATTGGTCAGGCCCGCCGCCGCCGCCTGGATGTGATCCTCTAGATGACGCAGCCAGATATTAAGCGACCGTCGGTCGTCGCTGGTTATAGCCGGATGGATGAGCAGGTATGAAAAGATTTGCTGTACCAGCTCAGTGGGCACAATCTGCTGCATGGTGTCCTTGACAGCCACCGGAATTAGGGTTAGGTAGATGAGCTTTGCCTCATCGTTGCCGGGCTTCAGCAGTGGCAGCATGTTGAGCACCTCGTGCAGTATGTCCTCCTTGCGGGCGTACAGCTTTCGCTCGTCGCACTGTGCCGATGTGGTGATCTGAAAGTCGCTCCCGTAGCACGGCATTGAATCCTTATCCGACGACGAAGAGGACATGGCATCGAGAAGATCGCACGGCTGGAACGTCTTGTAGGCATTCAGCAGATTCTGCAAATACGCCGGATTGTTGGCATTTATGTCGATGACCACGCTGCTGAGGTTTGTCTGCGAGGTACCCAGATTCTGGGTCAGATTGCTGTCAATCGAATACTGAAGGAACTTGAGGCTCGGGTAACGCAGACGCTTCAGCAGCGCGTACATCACAACGGTTCGCTCGCAGTCGTTCCACTTCTCAAAGAGATTTGTCACTGTGGTCACTTGCTCGCAGAACAGAGCATTGGATGCCTGGTTTTGGTTTTGGCTGGGATTGGGATACGGGTTGGAATTGCCATTAGCCTGTGTGGCTGTCGTCGTGGATGCAGCAGCTGCTGCTGCTGCCTCTTTGGGAGTGGATGTGCTGGGGAGCTGGTGCATCTCGTGCGCTGATGCACTGTTGTCAGTGGTTCCAGTTTGGTACTTCATCTCGTTGTTAGTTATAGTATGCAGCTTGTTTTGGTCTTGTTTACTCTCGATTTCCTATTATAATGTATGGTATTATAATTGTAACGGCTTCTTGGTGCTTGTTTTTGGTTGCGTTTCCTATTCCTGAAATAAATAAACAAAAGGTTTCATTTTATTACTGGTTTCCACGGATAACCACGTGATCGCTTCCAATCAGTTGTCATATTTCCAAGAAGACAACTTTTGGCGTGCGTGACAATAAAATCAACTTGAAGCTCGAAGTTTAATCAAATCAGTTTTCGCTAATTTGTTAAATTTACAAGCCGAGCAGTAGCAGCAACAACTACGCCAATGATAGCAAATAAGCAATAATCTGTAATTGACGATTGGAAATTAGCATTTGCCTGGACTGTGTCGGCTGTCGGCTTATCAGGAAAGCAAATAAATAACAAAATATATAACACCTTCGTTTGGGCGATGGCGCAAGTGACGAGCAACAGCGACGACTGCGATATATAAATCAATAAAATAACAAACATTTTAACTCGATTTCGGGATTTAGATTGCAGGGGCATTAGTGGGGGTTCGACGACGACCCAGAAGTTTGGTTAGGTTTCATGCAGTTCGCAGTTCGCACTTTTCATTTAGTTTCGTTGTTGCCATTGCTGCTTATTTCTTGTCTCTTGTGTGTGTGTGCCCATTTTCGAATCTTGTTTCTTTCGCCTGCTATTTCTTCTCCCCCTTCTTGCTGCTGCTAATATTGTTTTTGTTGTTTCTGGTGTTGCTCTGGCGACTTTCTTCGATTTTTTTCTACTGTTATAATTTAAACCTCTCAGCAATGCAGCTGCGTGTGTATGTGTGCGTGTGCGGCGGGCACTAAAACATAACGGGGCCCAATTACTGCATTAAAAGCACAGCACAGCTACTGCCGCCGTGGAATTTACCAATGTTTACTTTTTTACTATTTAACGCTTTTCGACGAAAAGTTTCACATTTTTTGCCAGCAACGAGAGAAGCAGAGTGTGGAGTGGTAGCCATAATTTTTCTTGTCACACCTCGATCTAACGGTACCCCTGGCGCGATCTTTGAGGTTATGCGTCACTGCACTGCTGCAACTGCTGTTATATTCTAACCGGCTTTTGCTAAAAGTTCAATAAACGCACTCACACAAGAAAACACACACGTACAGTTTTTGCAAAAAATCCTGGACGAACTTGAAACTCACACAATTATTGCGCTTTGCGAATATTTGCCTTTTCAGCAGCAAGCGCGATCACAGCCGTTTGGCATACTCTTTATTTACTTTCTCGCATGCACAATATAATTTTGATTATCTGTAGTTGGGCATCGCGCACAACATACAGATAGAGAGACAAACACAAAACAATGCTTGTTTTTATTAAATAAGCAAAGATGGGGACTGCACTGAACCGAGCACTGAGATGAGATGAGATGCGATGCTGCAGTGGGGCACCGCGGAGGAGGAGCGGCTGATGGCGAATGATTGGCGATTGGAGATGGCGCTGCCGCTGGCGTCAGCGTGTGCCGTTTGAGAAAGAAAATGGTGGAGCAAGCGAAACGGACGAAAAAGGAAGCAGCGGGAGCGCGCCTTTTTTTTGACAGCCCGAAAGGAACGGGAACGCAAGATGCTGCTGCTGTCACGGAAGATGGGGAGAGAGAATGGGTGGGGAGGAGACCTTGCCAATGCTGCTGACGCGCGCGTTAGTGTGTGAGTGAGGGAGAGTGACACACTGAGCTAGCAGAATGCATGAGGCAATGCATGGGCGAAATTGCGGCAAATTACATGAGAGAGAGCATTACAGGGCAGGCTGGCTGGCTGCACTCTCCCTCTTTTGCTTTCCGCTTTGCTAACATGCATTGCACACAATTGTTTTCATTTCCACACTCACTTTTCGTGTCTGCCGTCCGTCTTTTTCTTGCAAGGCAAACGGGGAGTTTGGGGCTTTCGGGGTTTGTTGTTTCCACAGCACACACACACACTTGCTGGCGCGGTGGGACACACACACCCAGATTGGCCCCCAAAATCACGCCCCACCCACCTTAGCCACGCCACGGTCGGCCAGACAACAAAAATATATGGCGTTTGGCAGTGTGCGCTTGTGCCAAAATCGTTCGTTCTATTTTTCAATTACCTTTTTGCCTTCTATTCGCCTGCTGCAAACCTTGAAATTATTTTCTGTTGCAATTCACAGTTTTTGATCGCTCCGCAGCACGAAAATTGGGCATATTTCGCTAATTTGATATGCAATCGGACCTCGCCATTATTAATTTATAATTTTCACCTTTGCTATTCCTGCGCGCACGTATGTGTGTGGCGGTATGTGTGTGAGTATTTTTTATTAGCACTTTTGGGCTTTGTTGTTTTTGCTAAATCATAACTACACATCGCCTTTTTTAGCCACACACTTCCTGCGGGTTCGCGCAACGTGTCTTCACAAATGCCCGGAAACGGAGAACTGCGCTCGGCTGATGTTGCACATAGTTATATGCATATTTTCGCCAGCTCTTTCATATTTTCAGCAAATAATTAATTATTAATTTTCACGCGTTGGGACAGTGTGACCCTCGGCTTGAAATATATCGATATTCTTTTTTCTAAAGATGATATAAACATTCACGATTATTTGTATTACTAAATATCGAAATGGCGATATTTTTATTTGATATTTTGCGATATTTTTTGTCAATAATCATTCATGCATAATAACATTTTGTAATAAATTAAAAAAAAAAATCTTAATTCTCTTCATGGTTTTTGAAAAATAAATTGGTGCATTTCGACCTCTCTGTATCTAGGATTTAAGAATAGAATTTTGGAAGTTTTACGCTGATTTCTTTTGTCTTTAATTGTCGTATTTTAATAGATATCCGCGATGCCATTTTACTAATTTTTCCTAAATTTTCATTTTAATATGATTGGACCAAGAAACTTACAAAATATACATACATAAATATACTAAAGCCGGAATAGAAAAGAAATTCTTCAAGAGCTACAGCTACACGAAATAAGCTGAGGCGTGAACAAAAATAAAAAATTTGTTTTGTTTTTTGTTTACTCTTTGGTCGTAATAATTAGAAAGATGATTTTAGTTAATTTTAAAATAGCTGGTGTAAAATATTGCATTTAAATTAAACTGCACTGCTAGCGCCACTCGTTATTGGCGGTCCCGCGGATAAACTAATGTTCCATTGAAAGCGGATATTAAGTATGACCAATCGGCCTGTGGTATTCAGAGGAAAAAGAGCGGCGGGCACTCTGTAGCCTGGACGCAAATCCCAATTGGAATAAAAACTAATGTAAATTCGATTTTAAAATGCAAATTCCCAGCCATGCAGTGAATCGAAGTCGATCCTGGGCAGAGCAAGACACAAGGCAGTGATTATATTGCGAAAGAGTTAAGCGACACAAGCCCAACGAACACTAAAACGCCCACGGCAACTACAGTATAGTAGCAAAACAACACAATCGCCGTCAACCTGCTGCGAAGCTGCAATGTTCGCCCAGACGCAGAAGAGCAGCTTCCTGGAGCATACAAAGGCGGCTCGCGAGGAACGTGCGTTGGAGAAACGCCGGGACCTGGCTGCCATCCTGCTGCAATCCACGCTCAAGGGCTACGCGGCGCGCAGGAAGTACCAGAAGCGGATAATGTAAGAGAGGCTACCAACGATACCTATGGCACTAACTCATTCTGATACCACTTCTAGACTCGACTTTGATGCCGTGTTCACCGACTGCCAGGATGACAAGGACACGGAACTGGAGCTGGTGGCCATTAATGTGTACCCGCTGCTTCGGCGCTACCTTACTCAAATCAAGCTAGACAAATCGGATCCGAGAGCCCGGGAGCGTTTGGAGCGCATCTGTCGCTACATCATCAAGGCCATGGAGGCGGAAAGCACAAAACTGTCCTATGCCGCTCTGTGCCTGCACAAGGAGCGCAGCCTGCCGTGGATAGCGCACATTAAATTGCTGTTGACCCACTGCATGCTCCTTCTGCCGGAGCTGAAACCGGAGAATCATTCGGACAGCCTGTCGCTTGCCCTCTTCCTGCACACGCTAGTGGTGTTTACGGCGCCAAAGTCCTGGGCAATACTGCGCAACTCGCAGTTCGAGCGACTGCAGCCGGCCATGCAGAAGGTGTGCTGCAACATCCAAGGGCATTTGGTGCAACACGACTTTTACAGGACCATGCGGGTGGGATTGCTGGGATTCTAAAGTTGAATACTGTTTTTAACTTTTAATTATTGTCCTCTTCCAGCTCGTCTTGCTGCGGGGCACTGTTCGCGAGGAGTTGTCCGTGAAACCGGTAACTTTTGTGGCCATTATAACGCTGTGTCTGCGACCGCTGATCGATGGGGACTTCAGTCGCAATCTGCTGACCAAATTCCTGTCGGAGATTCTATCGGTGCCCGCCTTGATCTACCATTTGCATCAAAGTGTGCCGCAGTGTCTGGAGCAGTTTGCCACGCTGGGTCTGCTAAAGAGGGCTCTGAGCATCTCTGAGGATTATCAGTGGTTCGAGGAGTTCGGTGCCAGCATGCCGGGCACCAAGTCTTTGGCGTTCTTGGGAAACGTTGTCAACCTGTTCAACATTGAGGGCCAGGCGGAGTCAAAATCGTTGGCCTATCCTCTACTGACTGTGAGTGGGAGCATTATCAATCGTTTCCATATCTCATTAATCGCTTTGTCCTTCAGGAAACCACCACATCGCTGCTGGAGTTAATACCCAACACGGTGACCACCAAAGGCGTCTTCACCCAATGGCACGAGCTGCTGGGCTGGCACACTCCGGGGCCGGAGCCGGCGCAGAATCAGAATGTGGCTCTGATCAAAAAGCAGTTCCACATGCTGTGGGATCATCGCTGCATTAAGATGCTGCTCGGGGATCTCCTCAAGGAGATAAATCGGAATTACGAGCGAATTGAGTTCCAATCGCCCCAGCAGCCTTCCACATCGAACCTGCTGCGTAGGGCCTTGGAGCGAAGCTCAACACGATGCGGAGGAGCAAGCAACAAGCAGGCGAAGCAGCAGTGGCGCCGGCTGGACAACACGGAGGTTCTGCAGGTGTCGCACATCTGTGGCATGTACTATGCTGCCCTTAACACGCTCTCCCAGATGAAGCTGGACATCCTCACGGGCATCTGCTACAACGACAATGTGCTCTACGACATCTGGTTGCTCATCACGTCGCTAGGTCCTAACTGTGGCATGAAGGAGTATCTGGAGCTGCTCAAGTGCGAGACAAATCTGCAAAAGCCCCAGACGGCCATGCTGATGCTCTTCTGCGACTGCATGACGCACTATGTCACGTAAGTTGGAACAGAGGCCTTGCTGAACACAAATAAATATATTTTCATACAGAATTCTGGATGAATATGAGATGTATACGGAGCAGAATCCCTTTAAGCTAAACGACTATGTGATGCTGACCTATTTTCTCAACAATATGCTCTACAAACTTATTAATGATAATATTCTGGGTGAGTTCTCCTCGATAATTAATGATAATTTTTAGTTATATACCTCCTACCATTAGGCGCCAAGAACATAGTACAGAATCCTGTGTTTCTGGCGTTACATACGCTGATGCTCTGCCTGTATCGCCGCGACTGCCGTCGTCCGTTTACCCCGCCCAATCACTGGCTCATACCGGAGGTGAAGCCCTCAACGTTCATCAATGATCTGGAGAAGGCCAAGCGGAATGCCATGCTGCTGCTGGCCAAGATGCCGCACATTATTCCGCACGAGGATCGGGTCAAGCTCTTCCGCAAGTTTGTGCAGAACGAAAAGGCGGTGATGGGTCTCACGGAGAGTGCTTGCGCCTCACCCCGCTCCGCCTTAATTGTCATCCATCGCGAGCGAATCGTGGAGGACGGGTACAGGCAACTGGCCGCCCAGCCCACACAGGCCCTGAAGGGCGTCATCCGTGTGAGATTCATCAATCAGCAGGGACTCCACGAGGCGGGCATTGATCAGGATGGCGTGTTCAAGGAGTTCCTCGAGGAAACCATCAAGAAGGTGTTCGATCCATCGCTGAATTTGTTCAAGACCACCTCCGACCAGCGGCTATACCCGTCGCCCATCTCCTATGTCCAAGACAATCATCTGCAGCTGTTCGAGTTCGTTGGCCGCATGCTGGGCAAGGCCGTATACGAGGGTATAGTGGTGGACGTGCCCTTCGCCTCCTTCTTCCTCTCCCAGCTCCTGGGCCAGACGCAGCAGGCCCTGTACTCCTGCATGGACGAGTTGCCGTCGCTGGACAATGAGCTGTACCGCAGCTTGACCTTCATCAAGCACTACAAGCAGGATGTGGCCGATCTCAACCTGACCTTCTCCGTGGACCAGGATGTGATGGGCAAGATAGTCACTCACGAACTGCATCCGGGGGGCAAGGCGCGCGTGGTGAACGATCACAACAAGCTGGTATACATCCACTACATGGCCTTCTTTCATATGAACACCCAGATTCGGGAGCAGACGGTGGCCTTCAATCGTGGCTTTCGCAGCATCGTCAACCCGGAATGGCTGTCTCTGTTCTCGCCGCCGGAACTGCAGCGTCTTATCTCCGGAGATACAGTGCCGTTGGATTTGCGGGATTTACGCAAGCACACACAGTACTATGGCGGCTTTCACGACTCGCATCGTGTGGTGGGTTGGCTCTGGGATATCCTGGCCAAGGATTTCACGGAGGAGGAGCGCAAGCTGTTTTTAAAGGTGGGTATCAATGAATGCATAGGATTGTCAGGGTAGTAAATCTCCACTATTTCTAGTTTGTAACGAGCTGCTCGAAGCCTCCGTTGCTAGGCTTCGCCCACTTGGAGCCGCCATTCTCCATACGCTGCGTGGAGGTGGGCGATGACGAGGACACCGGGGACACCATTGGCAGCGTAATACGCGGCTTCTTCACCATACGCAAAAAGGATCCCCTAAACCGCTTGCCCACCTCCTCCACTTGCTTTAACCTGCTAAAGCTGCCCAACTACCAAAAGAAGTCCACCCTGCGGGACAAGCTGCGCTATGCGGTGAGCAGCAACACAGGTTTCGAGCTTTCCTAAGGGTATTCCGCTGAATTATTTGCAAATCTATTCACATTTTCCATGTTATTCTCCTCTAAGTATCGCCCCTTCGGTGTAAATGTGTTTATTTATTGTCTTTTTAAATGTTTTCAAACGAAGAAAAACATATGCAACGGTAAACACAATTATTAACAAATAAATATAAACGTATAGCTGTGATAAAACTATAATAAACTAAAACGAAGAGTACACAATGCGAAACCAAGCTGAATTACTCCACAAAGCCACATTTGTGCTAAAGGAACAATGATAAATAGTAAAAAATGAGAGAAGATACACAACTAATATCTAACCCACGTAATGGTGCAAGCCAAAAGTTACATTGTAAACCACGAACAACATAAAAACAAGCAACAATAAATCTATGTGTCTGATTCATGTGCAAAATGTAAGCCTGCTTCTGCTTATCAGATCTGTCCTACGTTCGGTAAGCGCGTTTCCAAAGATAACAAACATGCAATTAGCGAGAGAGCGGGACAGCTCGGATTTCCCCGGGGTTTTCCGCCCCGAAAACTGAATGAACAGCGCGAAGCAGCCAGCGCTAATGACACAAATCCGTCTGGACGTAGGGATAACTCCCGTCCTCTCTCTCTGCGCTAATTGCCTGAGTCACACTCGGGCCTGGCCTGGCCTGGCCAGGGTCTGGGTCAGTCAGGGGCTCTTGAGAGCGACCAGAATAAGCGGAAATATGGAAGCAAGGAGTTTATGCAAAGCTAGTCGAATTACGAATTACCGGAAATTGCATATCAGCAGGCACTGCCTAATGACCGGAGACGGGGACGGGAACCTGGATGGGTAATGGAAATGCAAGCAGTAGCATAAGCCACAAGCAGAAGTGCTATCAAGGATCCGATCCATTCGACAGAAAACGGAGGAATCATTTTCTATGATTCAATTTGACTTGACATCTTAACCTTTTAAAGATCATTTTCATGTTCCATGTTTCTTATCTTCAGAATTCAAAGAAATTATAGGAATTCTTTGGAAATTAATAAAGATTTCTGTTATTTCCCATTTTTCTTTAGGGAGTGAGTTCATTATAGATAAATATGTAATGGTTTCAAATTAAATTAACTGAAAATGGGCTAAGAAATTGGCGGTTCCTAATTTTATTACAGATTTGTATATGATTGTTAAAATCCTTAATTATTTAATTTATATAAGAGTTAAATAGCTAGTTGGTTGACAACAAAATGGTTTTTCTCTGTACCTAAAATTATTTTTCTTCTTCAGTTAATTTTAACATATATTTACTTAAAGACAAACTACATATTAAAAGGCCATCTTAATTATTTCCTTATTTAAAGGTCCAATTGATTGTAAATATGGTAATATATTAAAAGGTAATACACTATTCCTTTATAATATGAAGGTGATATTTTTATTTTTGTTAATTTAATATTATCAGAAATTCATTTAAAAAATTCACAATTTCAATTGAATGTTGACGGAACGTGCAGTAAAAACCCAATAATGAGTCATCACAAACTTTAATAAATGAAATATTTCATATATTAAAAAAAAATTAAGCCTTATACTGATGCATACTAAGGAATATCTTCTTCAGAAGCTGCTAAAGATAAGTTAAAACGATCGTATGACAGAATTATACAAAATGTCCATGTCTCAAGTTCAAAATATGTTGAAAATAGGGAAAGTTATAATTTTTTCCTGTGGCAGCTATAAGATATAGTCGGCCGATCCGACCCGTTCCGACTTATATAGTAGTGAGAGCATATATAAGACTTTCTGCAAAGTTTCATAAACATAGATAGCTTCAAAACTGGACTAGTTTGCGTAGAAACGGACGGATGGACAGATAGACGGACATGGCTAGATTGACTTGGCTGTTGATGCTGATCAAGAATATATTTAGTAGTCTCCTTCAATGCTTTGCAAACTGCTGACTAAAATTATAATACCCTAACTATAATTAATAGCTCTCTCTCTCTGTCTCTCCGGTTTTTTTTTTTTATTATGCACAGAACTGACCGTAATTTGAGATTTTTATCCTGGTCAATCGATCCTTAGGACTCTTTAGGGTTTCCGTTCCGTTCCGGTT
>VNJV01001308.1:0-18438 GCA_008042635.1 Drosophila nikananu | reverse complement strand
AAACGAGTTTCAACAAACTTTGGCTTTAAATAAAGTCCTTATAAAAAGGAAACTGTTTTAAACTCTGATGAAAATCACAGTTTTAGCAATTTTCGGTATTATAGTTTGCTCTTTCAAATTGCTAACTAAATTGAAGTAACAATAAATTGATGTTGACTCAAGAAAATATTTAGGTTTCATTTCTGTAAAGTTTCTCAGAATTAGCTACCTGCTGGCAGCTCACAAAAATATAATAAAAAAGAAGTTCGGTTTATAAGATTCCCATATCCTAATTGACTTCTGCTTTGGCCTCCTCTTTCGTCTCCGCTGGCAAGCATCTGTTTATCTTGCGTCATTCAGCGCCCAGCGGTATTAAATCAAAACCACTTCCGTGGTGCCAACTGTCACTTGCTCCTGCTCCCCCCACCGCTTTCACCACCGCCTTCCCCTTCCGCTGTCACTTTTCCTGCTTAACTCACATGATTCTTCACTCTGTCGGCGACAACCAGTTTTCTGTATTCTTGCTTAAGTAAATAAGCAAAAGGAAAAAGGGAAACCATCCATCCATCCATCAAAAAAGAGGAATAAAAAAGGGCTGCCAGCATGTAATCCGAGACCTGTACACTCCGTGTGTGAGCCCAGACACCCCCAATCAGGCAAATATCTGCCACCCCATGAGAGCTGGGAACAGGTAGCCACAGAGGAAGAAATCAGGAAGCAATATAGAAACTTTTTAAATATTAAACATTTTAATATATTTATAATTATTTAATTAATGGGGACAACATACAGGTTTCTTAAGACATATATTGTATTAAAGGCTCAACATTACATGTAGTTAAAGTTACAGTAAGTTTATGATATTAAAGGGACTTAGTTGTTCTTTTTGATGATATTTTATTGGGAAAACATCCCCTAATTTTGTTGTCTGCATTAAGTGGCATGTGCAAATATAATACAAAACCTGTCTCTGAGGATAAAAAGGATTCGGAGAGCAAGTTTGAGCTGCTCATAAGTAAATATCGCTTTATTTGTTGTTCAGGGGTTGTCACTTAGTTTATTATGTGTGGGCCGCCCTCTCTCTCTCGCTCATCCCTTCTCTTAGTATATATTTCTCTCTGTCTAACCCGCCAGAAGCTAATTGAGGAATACATCTGCTGGCAGAGGGCCCAGAAACTGAAAAATTCGCTCGGGCCGATTCATCCGGCTTTCCTTATCTGTCGCCTCTCGCTCTCTAGTTGCCAGTCGCTGGTTTTTCAGCTTTTTCTCGTTATTTGCACATCATTAGCAAAGGCAGGCGGGCACTTTGAGATACTCTCGATTCGGAGAGGTAATTCCTTGTGATGGATATGCTTTTGTATCTCCGACTGATTTCCCATTGACAGATAAGAATGCAAGTTGATTGCAGGTCTCACTTACCATTTTTCCCCATCCTGAGGGGAAACCCCAACAGGTCAGTGAAGAGTGAAAAGGAATAAACAAAAGGAAGCAGGCTGGGCACATTGTTTAAACGGGGCTCAGAGCCGGGCGGGTCTAAACCAATTCCCTAGGCCAAAAAGAGGGCGATAACATGGCCAGCCCCGAAAAAGGGGACTGAATCTCTGGGAAGGGAGTTCGTGAGCTATGAACTCGGTGCTCTACTCTATTCTTTCCCCCTTAACTGCTCTTGTTTGGTGAAAGGCTCTTGACCACAGAAATTGTTTCGCCTTCGTTGCACAAACACATACCACAAAATCACAAAACTAAACTGGGACTGAGACTCGACTGAAACTGGAATAGGTGCTGAAGCCGACCCGATATTTTGCCTTTCGCCTTTTTGCATTAACAAATTGTAGCAACAATTGGCCTAGTCGGCTGTCGAGACTGCAAAAACAAAGACCAAAATCACTGACCAGGCTCTAAACAATCGTTTGTCCGGCTGTTTTGAACATGCAATTTGGATTTTTTGCTGGGGAAGAAAATTTATCTAAGGCTTGGAAAACTTTCAAATATTGAAAAAGAAGAAATTTATGGAGCTTCTGTCTCCATTAACGTCTCTCTGGTTTTGCTTTACACATCTTTCGGCTCCTCCCACCGACACTTAATTGTTATTTTGTGTGTTTGTAAGTGATAGTAGGTATTTTTTATATATTTAAGCATTTTGAGTAAAATTTATTAACGGACCATAAATCAAAATAATATTCGACTAGCGGTAATTAACCCTGCAAGAAGCTAGCAAAGTCTTGGAATACTACATGATAAACAAAAACTTTAAAAACTTAAAGTTTACTTAGCGAATTAAGAAGAAAACGTAATAAATAATAAATTAATGGCTCTTTCTCTTTTATCTTTGCAGGTGAGTTGAAATCGAAGTCAGTTCTCGGTGCTCCAAAAGAAAAACACCGAAATCTTTTCGTAAGTAAGCAGAGCTACCAAAAGTTTTCCATTCGAGTTTGATCAGCATAATGCCTTTTACTTTTTCCTCTTCGCTTTGTTTTTGCCGTAGTTCTTTTTGTTCTGCAACAACAATAAATCAGTGCGAAATTTCCCCAGTTGGATTTTCATTTTATTGCATTTACTTAGTGTTATTATATTTCGGGTATGCCGCTTCCATTGGGAGTTGAGTTTTAATGATTTCGCCAGCCGTCTTTCTTCGCCGCGACTGGGAGTAGGTCTTAACTATTGTTAAGTACTTTGGGCCAAAAGTTTGCTGCCTGCCGAAGATAAAGCTCTCAACTTTTGCCTAAGAACAGCGCAGCTGCTTATGGTAATCGAGAGATGTTCTTTATCAGCAGAAAAAGTAAAGGAATCTCAAGAGCTTCCGCAATTGTTTAAGCCGTCAGTGGGTCTGTCTGGTTTTGTATTCAAGTGCAGCAGATGTTTATACACTGGAAAATAAAGTCTGCAATGGTTTGACTGTATTTAAAAATTTATTTCATTCCTATTATAATATAAATTTCTGGGATATGTAGTAGAAAATTAATATTAAAGTATTACAACATTTTATGCTTCGAATTAATATTAAAAGTATACATTTTTAAACCAGAATTATTCCTCTTAAAGGCTTCTTAACACAAATATTTTTCTTAAATCACTTATTCTATATATTTAGATAATTTTCTATATTCTATGGGTTTTTTTGAACCAAGTTTTATTATTTTTGCCAAAGTGTGGGTGGCTCTCTGACCAACAACAAATTATACATTGCATTTTGCCTGCTGCTGAGCCACTGCTGCTGCCTCCAAGTGCGCTTTCCGCAGCTAATTGACATCATACTGAACTCATTCACATTAATTAATGACATCATTCTCAAGCCGGGTCAGCGTTGAGCGGCAAAGCAGGCATAATAAACAAAGCGCAATTTATGAAAAAAAAGAAAAACAACAACAAACGGACGGAGGAAGACGACGCACACGCACTTTGCGCTTAATTCGAGGCAATTTCAGAAATGCACAGAAAGAGGAGAGCACTTTGTTCAATGACCAAGCGGAAGTAGAAAAATGTAGGCCCAGGCTCAGACAGTTGCGGTCAAGCTAATAGAAATACAAAACAGGGTTTGCAGAGTCTAAATATTAACATACAAAACATGTCGAAAGAACAGTCACATTTTTCATAAGTTAAATACATTTATACATATGTAATAATTATTCGCCTTTTATGCCAAGTCTTGTCAAAATGAATTACCGTATAATTTTCACTTTTCTCATGACAATACTAATTTTCATCTTAACCACAACTTCACATGCAGACATCTTAGGCTTTCTTCCTTAACATTTCAACATTAACCACAAATTGTAGTTGCCTCTCACACAGACATTTGTGGTTGGCCAAGGATTTGCGAAAAGCCAACAGTTAAATGTCAAAGACAATACTCTTAATTTATGCACAATAATTGAGTAATCAAGTGCGGGTTTATCTCCATCCCCATCTCTGGCAATGGAAATTAATATAAATCGAGTTCGGGGGCCGAAAAGCTTTTCCTCGTTCGCTTCTCGAGGGGAAACCCTTGACACTGACCCACTGACAGATAATCTCTGGCGACTGCTGACTGCTCGTGGAGATTTTCCCGCCACCCCACTACATTCAGCGACTCGTACTATTGTTTTTGACTTCAGCCTCCCTCCAAACGCTGGCCGCTTTAATTATGCAAAATTAATGTTAATTAGCCTCCGTTGGCGGAATAACAAAAAAAAAGTATATGGAGGGGGATACATATAAAGTTATATATCCGAGCTTAGAGATTTTTCCCCAGCGATTTGTGTAGGATTTTTTGCTTTTCGCCTTTTGTTGCTTTTCGTTTCCCTGGGCAGCGGAGCTCTGAAATTTAGAAAAAATTCAGCACAGATGGAAATTAATTGCGAATGCTAATGGAACACAGGCCGGGATGGCTCCAACAAAGGGCCAGTGGGTGTAAAATGGGAGGCATCTTGACATTGATGATGATGGAGACGTCAATGGCATTTGTCAGGCGTCATAGCATTTGTCATCGGTTCCTAGGTTCGTTCGTTGCGGTTTCAAATTGCCTTCGACCAGGGGCAGCTCTCTTACCTTAATCGTACTATATTGTTTCCTTCGAAAGACACTGAGAAAAAAGCCAATTGAGGCAGGAACTACTCACAACTCAGCAAAGTAATTTTACAATTTCCATAAAAAACCCTGGTTTAGCTTTACAAAAATTCATATTTCTCTCTGTGCAAACACAAAACACACAAGCCGAGTACTTGTCACCCACACGAAACTCATTGATGCACATTGCTGGCATTTGATTTGCGGTCTTTTGGCCAAGCTGGCATTACACTTTGATTGCGGCTAAAAGCGTTCTCGAAGCAAAAAACCACAAAGACTCATGGCTGGACCTTGTTACAAAGCCGCCTCCAAAGTGGGTCTCCGATTGTGGCCCAAAACAGAAGCCCCGAAACGAGCAGTCTCATTGCGACTCCCTTTCTCCGCGATCGTGTCTTCTGGTGCCTTTCAATCTCCGCTTTTTCGCTTTTCGCTTGAACTTTTGAACTAGATTCTGCAGACACAAGCTCGCTGGCACACAGAGCTGTCTATTGTCTCGCTTCGCCTCAATCTCCCGGGAGACGTGAGTTTTACTTTTCTCAGATCTCCCCTGTCTCCGCGGGCAATTTTGGGTCCGAGGTTTTATTACATTAACGTTTGCAATTTGGCGTAATCGGTTCTATGATTTATGGTATCGCCAGCCATCAGCCAAAAGATACACATTGCATTGAAGGCAGATTCGAAAGCATCGAGGGGACGGGCAAGGTACAAAGTTCGTCAGTCGGATGGCTAGAAAATTAAATTGAAAGCCCTGCAGGCGGAGAGGAAATGTCTTCGAAGGGGCGGCTACCTATGTGCAGCCGGGGATATAGACGTCGATGTAGACTTAGCCCAACCTACTTACCTACTCGAGTGTCTGAATGTTTGTGCATTAAATATGGCGTGGATAATAAAAGCAGCCGAATCAGCAGAGAGCTGCATGCTAGAGCCGCCACCCCCACTTGCGACTTGTCCTTGCCTCCCTCTATGTGTATGTGTGCCACATGGCGTATGATGGATTTATGTTTAAGTTGCGTGCAAGCAACTTAATGGATTTTGTAATTTTCTGAAAAACGAAGGAGAAACACTCTACTTTTTGTGTTCGACTCTCTATACATGCCGAGTACATAAAGAGTCGAAGCCAAAGGCAGGGCAGGCAGGGAAAAAAGTTGCCCAGAACAAACTATCTTGCAGATACTTGCGCACACATTCCGAATGGCTCATCCTCAAGATGCCCCGCCCCGCCCACTACTGGTCCCAGTCCCAGTCCCGTTCCCAGTCCCCTTCCGCCATTAAATCCCCCTGCCGATGGCAAATAGAGACGGGCTGCCGTGAGGCATGAGCCGAGCTCTTGCACCAAAGAATTGGAGCATGCCAAGTTATAAAAAATGTTGCTCGAGCATCATAATATATGCGGCACATAAGCATCGCAACGAGCCAAAACCGAGACATCCTCTTGCTCTCTTCAGCAAGGGAATAAGTTGAAAACGAAAACAAACATTTTGGTAGGCGAGGTTCAAACGCAAGCCGAAGTTTTCTTGAACTGCAAAATTGTATTATCAATTTTCTTGGTAAATTGTTAAAGTTTAACTTTTGTTTAAAAATTTATCTCACGAAATCTACAATAAAAAACTGTCTTTAAACAAGTCTTAACGATTCTTAAATTGTGTATTTTCCTACTTTTAGTTTTTATATACAAAAATTTCCCAAGAAGCCTGAAGCATTTTCTGAAAAATAGATCTTATAGCCTCTAAAGAAAAGTCATACACAATTTACCCAAAAAACTAAGCCCCAAAAAAGAGTATGAAAACACACACAGAGGAGCTAAAAAAAAAGGAGCCAAAGGAGCCGCACAGAAAAAGAATATTTCACTCGAGAAAACTTTTGGCAACGCTCTTGACTTGGCTTATTAAATATTAATTATGCGACTGCTTTGAGTATGGGGCTATAACAATGACACGGTAGATATTTTTCCCATTTTATGGCCAAAACCACTTGGGCTTTGGAGACAAGTTATTATTCTAGTGCCACTAGGCGTGTCAGCTCATCCAAGTGTCTTTCTGGGGTCCGTCTATAATAATAGTAGTCGTTATTGTTATTGTTATTATCATCGTCATCGTCATCATCTTCATGACTACGACGGGCTGTTGACAAATTTGGGCATTTGACACGAAACGAGATACATTTGCATCTGCCGCGAGATGAACGTGTATCTGTAACAATCCGCATCTCAAGTGCGGAATGCGCAGCTACGAAGGAGCGGATCACGTGGGAGCCGCAGATACTTGCGGCGTACTCACAGATACGGGTACTTTGGGCCTCGTCTATCGTCTATCCTCACGCATTAGCAATGCTAATTGCGATTTCAGTTGCTGACAAGTGATCTGGCCAAAATCATCTTTATTTTTATGGCGAAACCCGTTTGCGATCGAGCTGATCATCATAATGCCCCCGAGGATCGTGGGCGTGCATCTATTACCTCTCGCGTGTGTGTGTATCTCTATCTCTTACAACGAATCTCGACTGATTGAGCGGAGGGCCCCATCGCCATCCGTCCATCCAATTGCCAGCTAATCGAGCGAGCAGCAGGCAAATCGACATTGCCAGCGGGCTCCAATCCACAGAACGAGCTTCAGCCGAGGCGAACTCAATTTTGGGCCTTTTATTCCAGCCACCAAAATCGATGATCAGCAAACTCAACTTTCGGCTGCTCTAGTTCGAGCTGCGGCTTTCGGGATACACAAATTTTGATTGCTGCTTTTTGTGTTTTCTGTGTCGAGAGCGCCGCCATAATTGCTCGGAGGGCGTGCCACCGAACACAAAGCATTTGTCATTATAAAAATTACATTTAATTATATTTATTTTATGCCAAAACCAAAAAACAACAAATGCTCCCGCTCCCAACTTCCGTTCCAGCATACTATATACTTAGCAGGGAGACTCGATTCGGTTCGGTTTGGGTCTGTTTTCGTTGCTATTGTTGTTGTTGAGCTCAGCAAAGCGTGCGGGAAATTCATTAGCAATATTTATGACTCGCTTTTTTCTAAAATTTTTTTCTGTATACAGACATTTTTTTACTTACTTTTGTACTGACTAATTTCCATGGCAATGGAATAGACGAACAACAACAAAATGTGGTAGATAGCAAGCGTCATTATTTCTAGTATTGAGCCCCCTTTTCCACCTTTCACCCCCCTTCTCTGTGGCCGCCCCTTTTCCATTGTATTGCTGCTGCCACTGGTGCTGCTTATGCAAACAATAGTGTACTTTGTTAGTGTTAGTCACTTATTTATTGCTGCAAAAGTGCATCGAGAATTCCGATTTTCGCAGGCAGGGGGAAAGAGAATCCCCTATCAAAGGGACAGTTTCTCAGGGGGAGAATTTCTATGCCATTATAACCGCCGTATCGGAAGATTCGATCTGACAAATTATGGCAACAAGTTGTTGTCCGAACAGCTCCGAAAATTAATTAATTGCCCACACGGAAATCAATTTCATTTATATCATTTGCACAACACAATAATCAAGACCATGGCCCGTCCATAAATGGTTGATATTAGGGTGTTTGATGTGCTATAACTATATTTATATATATTATATTTCTCATGTTCGCCGGCCATTACGCATACGCCTGGTTGGCCGCTCATTAATCGCAAAGTGTCCGCAATTTTTGGCCATAAATCTCACGCCACTCGATAAATATATTTGAACGAAGAAGAGGCCCACACACATAACTATACATGTTTCATTGTCTATTATATATGCATAGTGCGGTCTGGCTGTCAATTATTAATCATACGGGATTATAGCCGCTGTCATCCCCGAATCGTCATTTGTCCGTTGATTGCGGGGGTCACATTAAATTCGTATTAGGTCCCGGCTAAACTTCTTCCTAAAAGCTGATGAGGCCTTAGAAACTCGAAAGTTTGAAACCTCAGTTTACGTTTATCATGCAAGCGTTAAACTCGAGATATGCAAAGTAAGTTGTGTGACAAGCGTCGAGTGGAAGTTTGATTCTGGGTTCGATTTTGTCCTTGCCCCGTTCCACAGTGTATAATCCGCATTCAAAGCCCTGCTTCCACCTTGCATATATTTGCACATAAACTCACATACATCCATATGCATATAGAGGTCCCGAAAACATATCTTCAAGATCTGGGCCTTAGTTATGTGCATATTTCTGCCAGCTCAAGCGTGCGTTTGTAATACAATTCTGGTTTGTTGTCAGCTCGATTTTCAAGTTGTTTCAGATACCCTGATGCCCCTGCTGCCCCTGCTGCTGCTCTCCTGTGAATTCTGGAGTGTATCTGTGTTTTGTTTGTTTGTTTGCTTGCCTTGCGGTTGCTATTATTCTCTCACTGCTGCCGTTGTCTCCGTGTATTTACATTTTTTTACACAACTACGCAATGGAGTGCCCCCAGATAAGCACAAGGGAATGTGTGCCACGCACTGCAAGAAATAAAGGAGCTGTCTGTGTCTGTCTAAAGTTGCATTTCCTGCATATTTGCCGAGGATCAAGGGCCAAAGGGCAGCTAGTTTAAAAAATATTCATCAAAACCTTCAACAGATTAATCTTTTCATTTTAACAATGACTTTCATAGCTGATTTTATGAATCACTTTAATTGCTTGCGTTAATAAGTGCAGTGCGATTAATTGATATTGATAAATTGTTCTTGTGAACTCAAAGAAAAACATTGACTTTTCAGTTGTTTTACAATCAGAAAGACAAATAAGAAGTCATATACATAGTTCATTCGATTATGTGCCCCACTGTTCGCCTCTTAAATTCCCCTCCATCGAACACATTTGTCGTCATATTTGTTTTTGATTTATGCAGCGTTGCTCCAGACCTCCCAGCCACCCTCTCCTCCTGTTGCGTTGTGTAAACATTTGCATTATGTTAAATAAGCTAAAAGTATTTCAGCAGTATCGGAATGTTATTTGCATATGCCAGAAAACAATAACTCACACGCTGGCCAAATATTTGTTTTTCCCTCAGAGTCAAAATTCTAAACCTTCATTACTGGGAGATGTGTCTGTTTTGTGCAGGATTATGATTGGTATTCGAGGTTAATGTTCATAATTTGCACTTATTATTAGTATTGTTTCGGTCGCCATCTTTTGGTGCTTCCAAATGTAACACATTTTAAAAATTTGTAATAATAATTTAATAAATAAGTGATTACAAGTGCTTAAAAGAGTAGAATACAATAATGAAAGGCTTGAAATATGAATAATTCATTGTTATTACATGTAATTTATTCATTTAAATACACATAAATTCAATGTTTTTCTTTGTTTATTCAACATAAAATGTGAAAAGTTGCACCGCATCACGGCATACATTATTTAAGTACCTGGAAACTACGTTAATTAACATCATCCCATCATAATTTTGACAATAAACACATGTGTTTTAAAATCAATAAATAAATTCGTTACTAATTAAACATTGTATCCGCTTCTCGCTTGCCTTGCAGTTAAAGTGATTCGTCAAAATAGCCAACTACCAGGACCTGTTGGGCAGCCATCATCAACTGCTCATCGCCACCGCCGCAGCCGCTGCAGCAGCCGCCGAACCGCAACTGCAACTGCAGCACTTGGTGCCAGCAGCGCCGACGACACCAGCAGCGATCAGCCATCCGATCAGCCCCATCCGCCCGGCCGTCAACCCGATCAGCCCGATCCCTCAGATCAGCAACCAGAGCGGCAACAACAGCAACAACAACAACAACCAGCAGGCGGTGTTTGAAAAAGCCATCACCATTTCGTCGATTGCGATAAAACGCAGGCCGACGCTGCCGCAGACGCCAGCAAGTGCCCCACAGGTGTTGTCGCCGTCGCCCAAGCGCCAGTGTGCCGCCGCCGTCTCCGTGCTGCCGGTGACCGTTCCCGTGCCGGTGCCCGTGTCCGTGCCGCTGCCCGTCTCAGTCTCCGTCAAGGGTCACCCCATCGCCCACCAGCACCAGCATCAGATCTCGCATCAGCATCCGATCTCGCATCAGCACTCGATCTCGCATCCGCACCACCACCAGCTGAGCTTCGCCCATCCCACGCAGTTCGCGGCCGCCGTTGCCGCCCATCACCAACAGCAGCAGGCGCAGGTGCAGCAGCAACAGGTTGCCTACGCGGTCGCCGCCGCCCCCCAGTTGCAGCAACAGCAGCAGCAGCAGCAGGCTCAACAACAGCAGCAGCAGCGCCTGGCCCAGTTCAATCAGGCGGCAGCAGCAGCTCTGCTCAATCAGCACTTGCAGCAGCAGCAGCAGCAGGTGCAGGCCCAGCAGCAACAGCAGGCCCAGCAGCAATCTCTGGCCCACTACTACAGATACGCAGCGCAGTCGCAGCAGCCGCAGCCGCAGCAGCAACACATCCTCCTGAGCAGCAACAGCAGCAGTACCACTAGCAGCAAGCACAGCGGCAGCAACACCAGCGTCAGCCCGGCAGCAACAGCTGCAACTGTGCCAGCAGCAACAACCGTTGCCGCTGTGCCGACGAGCGGCGGCAGCTTGCCGGACAGTCCCGCCCACGAATCGCACTCCCACGAGTCCAACTCCGCGACCGCCTCCGCGCCGACCACGCCCTCGCCGGCAGGCAGCGTCACCAGCGCCGCCCCCACAGCCGCAGGAGCAACTGCAGCAGCAGCCGCCGTTAGCGACAGCAACAACAACCTGAACACCAGCACCAGCAGCAGGGACAGTAGCAGCAGCAACGCCATAATGGAGAACCAGATGGCCCTGGCCCCGTTGGGACTCTCCCAGAGCATGGACTCCGTGAACACGGCCAGCAACGAGGAAGAGGTGAGTGACAGTTGCCATTCCGCTACAACACATAGAAAGTAAGGCACAGCAACGAAATGCGGCAAAAGTGTCAGCTTGGGGAATACGGAGCCCGGAATCCGAAGTCCTGCATACTGAATTATTGCAGGAGCTGGTGGGAAGTCGCGAAAAGTTCCTTTTGGCAGCTCCAAAGTCTAAGTAGACTACTAGAATTCGGGCTAAAATTTGCATTTATGTACAAAAGCCGAGGCCATGCAATTCATTCTGGGGATTATGCTGAGGGGCTTATATTTATTTAAGAAATTGCTGGAATAAGGATGGAAAGTATGCCTGAAGTATATATTTGCTACTAAAGCCTAAATCAACAATTTAAAGAGATTTCATTGGAATATTTTTATAGAGTTACAGGAGTTTATAAGCCTTTCTTGTATATATTTTAAAGGTAGATTTATTAATGGTGTTTACATTTGAAAACTAAGTAGACTTGAGATACCTCTTACTAGTTCTGTATTTTTTTAAGAGGCCCTTTTGGCGTATAACATATTCCACATATTCCAGTATCAAAACCATAACAATCGCCATCCGGAAAGCCTTCATAAACAAACATCTAAACACTCTCTCCTTTCAATCACTCGCTTTCAGTCGATGCCTTTAAAGACTTTCGCCTGCTTTCGAGCTGCACTGGCAGTGATGATCGATATGTCGAGTGCTGTTGCAATCGCCCCTTCAGCCTCCCCTGACGTAATGGAGCGCTACATCAACTGGCAGCTCGGGCGTGCAATTTTGCTGGCACCCTTTGTTTTTCAACAGAGCGAAGGAGAGAATCCTGCTGCTTTATAAAGCCGAAAATAAGGGGAGGCGGTGGGTGGTCGAGTCCTGTGCAGCTCTGTAAGTGGCATGTGCATCCACTGGTGGTGGTGCTGGTGCTGCTGCTGCTGCTAACATTTTGATTATGCGCCTTGTCTTATGCTACACATATTTCACGCTGCTTCCCTTTCATATTTCTTCGCAGCAGCATGCCACGCGTAATCCGCGCGGCACGTGCCTGGCCACCAAGCCTCGCATTGCCCACCGCCCACCGCCCACCTCCCTTTAAGCCACCACCCACCGTTCACCTCGCTGCACTGCCTTCATGTCAAGTGGGTACGTGGCCTTAGACTCACACAAAGGCAGCTGGGCCAGGCTCTGGGCCAAAGGATGAGAGAGGTGGGGCCCGGGGGCTACGGCTACCCCTTCCAAGCGACGCGTTAAATTTGATTTCATCCTTGATAAAAAAATGTTCTTACTTTTGTTTTACTTTCCGCATTTCCACCGCGATTACGAATATTTATGCGCGCGTGAGTTCGGCCAACTTATTGAAGGCCTTTAACGCGCAGAAGTGCGATTTTGAGTTAAAAGTTTGCGACTAACACTTTCAAAGCCCGTAGAAACAAAATAATATTTTGATTTTTAAATTTGTTTTTAATATTCTTACAAACATTAAATAATTTAATATAGTAAGATGTTAGTTGAGATTTCTAATATCCCTTCGTAAAACCTTAACATTTATGATTCATTTTGAAATCAACGTTAATCCTTTTAAGATTCGTAGACAGACCTCCCTGAATCGTAACCAAAGTCCAATAACGAGCCTTTTAAAGCCTGGAATATATCAGAAATTTGCAGGGACTTTCCTCTGAGTGTTAAGCACCTTACTGCTACTGCAGGCACTCTCCTACGGAAATGCGCATTAAAAATGCATCAATCACTTGGCTCCACTTGCATTTTCCGCTCCTGCTCTGCAGTCATTGCCCAAAAAAAGGAGGCAAGGATCCACACAGCCTGGGAAGATAAAGTTGCACATGAAAATGAAAAATATTACCGACTAGGAGACTTAAATTAATCAAAATAAATATCAAGCCGAAAAGTAAACGAAGGCAATCTCCCAGCAGAGAGCAAGGGAGGAAAATGAAGGTTGAGTCGTTGACCTGCAGCTGGAAGGAGAGGAAAAGAGTTGGAAATGCAATTCACCTTCTTCCTTGTCCCTTGCTCCCCTTTTTTTCTCACTCCCCACCTGCCCACAGCCGTGCTATTCATTCACACTGCAATCTGAGTTCATTTGTATTTATGAGTATTCGTTCTCGGCTCCGCCACCCACTTCGCTTGGCTCCCGACGCGTGTCCCCTGTGTGTGCCAGCTGCATGAATTATTGATAAGTCAATTAAAAAAGTATGACAGCGGCTGATGGTTGGTAAATATTTTACACAGACCTCAAGCAGCTCCTAAAGCCCGATCCAGCACCGGTGTTTGCTCGTCATCTGCAGGCGGCAACATATTGCTTTTCTTTCATTTAAACGCTTTATGTGGAGGCCAAGGAAGTCAATTCCCCAAGGACTCACTGGGAGAAATGCAGAGATACAAACTAAACTGAATATTGTCTTCAAAATAGCTTTAATTAAAATTCCACAAGTTAAAAGTAATTATTGAAAAGGTAGCTTTAGGCATAAGGCAATCTATTAAGGAATATATCATATTTTCTTTTCAAGCCATATTTAAATGGCCAGTATTTCCCTGGGGTAGAAGGATCTCTTAAGAGGCGGGGACCCGAGAAACCTGGACGCTGCCCAAGAGCCCTGAAACTGATGCAAAGTGGCAGACTGCTGGGGCCATCGAGCAGTCAAGTGTGCGCAACCTGCCATATAAAAGTGTGTGCGCTGCAATCGAGTGACCCTGACGTCCAGCTCTCCCCAAAACGTCAGCCTTGTATGCTCCCCTGGTGCCGCCAACAAGTTTGTGGCAGCACGTTCTGCTTTGTTTAAATGCAAAATGGGGGAATATATAAAATAAACTTAATAGAACTTGTCACAGAAGTCCTTTCGCCCGGTCGCCAGGGCTCTGGCATCACATCCTGGCAAAAGTTGCGCACAATTAAACTTTTAACTTTTTGTCAGTTTGCCGAAGGAATGCTACTACCTCCCCTCCAGTGGGCCCTCTGCTGGTGTATTTTCTGCACATTCCACATTTTTGTCATGTGCACTCGACGGAAACTGCCATGTGCAAAAATGGCAGCTACCTCAGGTCTCTGCTCTTCCCGCACAGCAGGCAACTTGCAGGTTTCCATTTTGTTTGCATTATTTTGCTTCGCATTTTTTCAATTTGCTTATTTATTTTCCGTTGTTTGTGCTCAAAATTGCAAATAGAAAAATGGCCGAAGAATATCAAAGCTGTGAGTTTTGGCCACTAGGTGGCACGCGTCAGACTGTCAGGCTGTAGGAGAGCACAGAGAAAAGTTTGCAACTGTTGCTCACATACTATATATGCTGCTGCAGCTAAAAATAAACAGAGGAAGAGACAGCAAATACGACGTAGAAAGGGAAAGCAAATGCTTTTTGGCCCAATGAATTCGGCTAAACAATTCACGCCCCCTCCCAGTGTGCGCCAGGCAGCCCTGAAAACAAAATGTCAACTGTATGTATTTTATTTACTTATCTACATTTGCATTTTGTTTGTCCTTGCTCTTTTCCGTCCTCCGTTAACCCCTGAAAATGCCAAAGAGTTCAGTTTTCTGATTTTCCCCGGTTTTTTTTTTCAGGGATTTTCCTTTATTTGACAAGGCTTTTAAGTCGACATCGATGCAGTTGGAAAATTGCTCTACGTGGCCAAATGTTTTGGCCGGTCGGTGCCACTTTCAAATTCCATTTCCAATCACGCGGCCCCGCCCCTTAACAATGTCCACTTTGCGGCCAAGTCCTTGAAGCATCTTGAACGCCATTAGGCCAAGTCAAGTGCCAAGCTTTGGGTACGGGCCAAGTTGACCTAAATACACTAAGAATAACCTGTGAAAGGTTTTCAAATAGCAAATAGATGACAACTTAAATGAGGCAGCTGGAATATAGTCTACAATAATTCCAGAGTCTCAGCTCTCCGTATTATTTTCGGTGTATTTGAAATCTTTATCAAATTGCGAAAGGGCAAAAACGAAGAAGACGCCTTCATGGCTGCCAGTGAATGGGGAAGGTGGCTTAATTCAATTTGGCTTAAGACAATTTTCCACTAAATGAAATTATTAAAAGGTCCACGGGGGCCAAGGAGAAGAAAAGAAAGGAACGCCAAGATGTTATCGGAAATAATTTGTAAAAAAACTAAAGGCTAACCGAACCGAAAGGGAGCTGCACTGCCAGAGAAAGTGCTAAGAAAAGATCTGAGATAGCAGTTGCATCTGAATTACTGGATTGGTATAGCGCTAGTTAAGGTGGCTTTGCGATCTGATGGGTTCCATCAGTGGATTTGACCTTTTCAGACCATTTGGGGAAATGGGAAAAGGCACGTGACTTGTGGCAGCTGTCGCTGATTAAACTTCAATTAATAAAACAAACGCCACGGAACGTCGCCTCGCATGACACTTCTCCGCCGGCCGCTCCCCAAAACCCTTCTATCCGCCGGTCGTGCTCATTATGCATTTAACATGCATTAACCTACCGCCGTGTAATGCAATTAAAAATGCCAGCTGAACACATAAATTACACGCTTAAATAATGCAGAAATTAATAAGTTCTGTTCGGCCTCGACTCCCTTTCCCCCATAATTCTTAATTACCTATATGCGTGGGCGAAAGGGAAGACTGAGGAGAATGGAGAGGAGGTGGTGCAGCCGTAAACCCTGGCAAACAGTGCAGGTCGGTAAAGTTGGCTGGGCCATCGTCCCACTGGGATTTCACCCATAGCGAGCCCTATTTTCATCGCTTATTTCCTCCATCCTTTTCCATCATTAATATTCCTTCAACTGGTCCTGGAATTGCCTTTTCTCCGAGCTGTGCTCCTTTGGATTTGGCCATTTTGCGGTTGGTTTTTAGCCTTTTGTTTTCCCTGCTCATCACATCCGGGATATGGCACCCGGGAGCCCCATCGCCTGGCCCCCTTAAAACTCATTAGTCGCTGCTTTGTCTCCCTCTAAATACAGTGCTTTGTCTCTGTCTGCCGCTCCGCTGGGCCCTCGGTCTTGTTCTTGTTTATGCGTTGCCATCAAATCGACACAACATGCAAACGCCTCATAAACGAGAATTCCCCATCAGCAAACATCGGCCAAAGGAGAAATGGAATGGAAAGCTGGCAAAAACAAGTAATTAAACCATAATAAAAATGGATTTCTTTTGGCGGAGAGTGGGGGTTCATTCTTCTTTCAGGGGAATAAGGACTTAATTGTTGTGGGTGATTCCGGCTTGGAGATTATGTTTCGCACTTTGAGGAATTAAAGTTTGGCTAATGAAAATTATATTTCGCTGATGTTATTTCCCAAAAAAAAAGGAACAATTTAATGTGGATTAAAATTAAACTAAATTAGATTATATTTAATGTTTAATCATTCAAATGAAATTTATCAGGAGAATCTTTGCTAAAATTTAATCAAACCATATTAAATCCTTCAATAATTCAGTCTTCAATACCAGAAACCATTTCATAAAAAAAAATTTCATAAAAAATGTCCCTAGAATTCATCCTTCTTCCCTTTTCTCTGGCGTCTGGCACGAACTTTTGTGTGAAAATTCGTATAAAATTTGCCATTACTGACAACACTTCTTGACCTATTCTCTCCCCCTTCTGGCCATCAATAAATAAGGCTGGCTGTAAACACGCATATACAAAAAATGCTGCTGACATTTGCAACAATTTCCGCTTTCGGTCAGCTTGCTGTTTTCCCCACTTTGCACGTTTTCCCACTCATTTCCCATTTTCCATTTCCCAACTCCCGCTCTTTCTCCTTTTTGTATGCAATGCGACATCTGCCGTCTGCTGCCTTTTTTATGATTATTATAAGTTTTTGCCAGGGTTTTTTGTTGTTTCTTTTTTTTTTTATTTGTCCCGTGTCCTGTGGGTGGCAAAAATTTCACTTAGCGTTTTTGTTGCTCCCTTTTGTTGTTTATTGTTGTTGCTGCGGCTGGCACTGTTGCTGTTTTGTGTTGTGTCATCATCGACACGCAAGTCAAACAAATCACCAAACAAATAAGTGCAAACGGCCATTTTGGGGATGGCCGGCACAAAGGTAACGGTAAATGAAAAGATTCTACCGAGCACGAGGAGGTGGGACCCCCTTCCCACCCCCATCCCCGTGTAAACACAAAATCGTGACGAGGCCAAAACAAGAAAGTACAACACGAAAAAAACAGCCCACCTTTTTTGGCCCCTTTCAATTTCTGTCAGGGGGATATTCGAATTACACCCTGAACTCTGACTGATATATCTAATGGGAGAACCCTAACTTGGCTAAAATTTTCATAGAATTTTAGAGATAATTGTTTGAGTATTTTTAAATTAATACAAATTAAAGTTTCCTTTACATTTCTCTGAAACATAGAACATCTACAAGTTACGATTAAGTACTTAAGTTGAACTTTATATTTTGTTTAGGCTCACTTGATAGAAATTCCACTGGACTTAAATATTAATTATATTTAATATTTATTCTGTTTCATATAACATAACTCTCTATTAAACCAAGCTAAACTGTTCCATTTAGGGTATTCCATGCTTCGGTTTCTCCCTAAGGTTCTTTTTTTGTCTTAGTTACAGTTTATGGCTGGGGAACAACAAAAAGAACCCACTCACACCCTTACACCTGCCTTGACCACTGCAAACCCTTCTTCTTTTTTATTTTTTACGTGGAATAATTGAAGTTTCATTTGAGTTGTCCTCTGTTGTTGTTCTTTTCGGGGGTGGACACACCGTTGGCAAGTCGAAGTTGAAGTTGCTGCGGACAACGGCGAGCGAGAGAAAAAAAAAAGGTTAGGCTTAATTAAATATTGATAGAGTTGGGTAAAGTTTGGGGGCGGAGGAAATTCGCATCAATTGAAAATTTATAAGCAACCTTACGGTTCTGCCTTGCGGAAAATTTAATTTACACACTGCGGTGGAATTTGGGTCGCACTTAGAAATGAAGAGCTGAAGGCGGAAAGGGTTTTCCATTGTTCAGCCAAAAAACGGTTTGCTATTTATGAAGATAAACAAAAAAGGAAATCAAGATAATTCATATTTTTAGCTGCATTTACTAGGCATACAAATTATATTAGCTGTACTAGTTTGTTCGTTTAATAGCCTGAAAAATTTGCTTTGATGACTTTCAAATATTTTTTATTAATATTAGAATTTCCTTAAGCCTCACATGTCCAGATTAAAATTAAATAACAAA
>VNJV01001306.1:0-64276 GCA_008042635.1 Drosophila nikananu | reverse complement strand
ATCTCCGCGCGGAGATTTGACGCTTTCAAAAGGACATCGCTCCTTCGAAATCAAAACGACATATCTCCGCGCGGAGATATGACGCTTTCAAAAGGACATAGCTCCTCCGAGCTCAAAACGACATATCTCCGCGCGGAGATATGACGCTTTCAAAAGGACATAGCTCCTCCGAGCTCAAAACGACATATCTCCGCGCGGAGATATGACACTTTCAAAACGACATATCTCCGCGCGGAGATATGACGCTTTCAAAAGGACATCGCTCCTTCGAAATCAAAACGACATATCTCCGCGCGGAGATATGACGCTTTCAAAAGGACATAGCTCCTCCGAGCTCAAAACGACATATCTCCGCGCGGAGATATGACACTTTCAAAACGACATATCTCCGCGCGGAGATATGACGATTTCAAAACGACATAGCTCCTCCGAGCTCAAAACGACTATCTCCGCGCGGAGATATGACGCTTTCAAAAGGACATAGCTCCTCCGAGCTCAAAACGACATATCTCCGCGCGGAGATATGACACTTTCAAAAGGACATAGCTCCGCGCGGAGACACTCGGGTTCCAGAAGCTTTTGCCCTTACATATCAAACCACTTACAGTCATCATGACGGCATTTTCTTTAAATATAACTTGTAAGTCCGTTCATTTCCGAAAATTTTTTTTATCAACGTTATAGGTGGGGTATAGGTCTTATTTAGTTTTAGTTCCCCCTCATGGATTGAGACCTTGTCGTGGTGTGGGGGCTTAGTACGTGAATTTCGAACACAAAATATCACTGAACTAACCGCAATCCTTAAATATACAAAATATTGAATACTTACTGCAAGGGTATTTAAACTTCGGCTTTGCCGAAGTTTGCTTCCTTTCTTGTTTTTTGTAGATCTCAGCACGCAGTCTTAATGCTGATAAACTCAAAGGGGCCGATCACCTCATATTTTCACCAAACTTACGTGCTGAAAATAAATTTAAGATTAAGCTGATAACACCTCAGGTTATACAGCTGCACTTGAAATAGTGGAGTGCTCTGCAAACCTAGTTCTTGAAGTTATTTTTGGTTTAAATGCCAAGGACTTCATGAAGAATGATTCAGCTATAGGCATTTGTATGATTTTAAATGCTATTTTAATTATATGCAGTACCCCATAATGTTGAAGAGTTCTTGATTTCAATCGGGGAACAAATTTAGGATGCAATTTGTAGAGCCGATTCTCACCAGTTAGATCTTGTGGCGGAACCGGAAAGGATTTAACCGGGAGTCTGGCCTTCTGTCGGTGTTAGCTCTCGACAACCATCAGCTTTTACTGAAAATAATACGATTTCAAAGAAATCGAACTCAAGATTCAAAAAAGTATAGTTACAGTTTCTTGTATATATTTAAGCAATTACATTTTTTTAATTAGGCGTAGCACGTTAACAATAAAAGCATTAACAACAACAACATCGATACACATGAAATAGGATACTATAACACTAATGTGGCGATGGAGGACCAGACCTCTCATCATTTTCTTGCGATGTAAATTCCCTAAACATGTCGCGATTGGTCAAAGGTATAGGATTCATTCCGGCTTGAAATTTCACGATTTGAACCGAAAAAATGAAAATGAATTCTTAATTTTATGGTTGGGCAGCGGATGTCAAGTTCGAAGATACTTATGAAAACATAATGAAATAAATTTTGAGAGTTTAAAAAACTACTAGTTTCCTTAAAAAAAATACAATAACAATTAATTAATTAATACAGCTCTGAAAATTCGAAATAAGCCGGAACAGAACCTCTTAATCTCTATTTATTGCTCCTTTTCCATATCATCGGCAGCAGCACTGACTTCCTTCCACGAGTATTCCATGTCCTCGGACTTGGTGAAGCGCGAGCACACGGCCATGCGTAGGAAGTACACGTCCTTGATTTTGGCTGGAACCATGTGGATATTACCACGGCCGTTGATCCGCTTCAAGAGAGCTTCGTTGCGCTCATTACTGCCCTTCAGCCGGAAGCACACCAGACCCATGTTGACCTCTGCTGCCAGTTCGAACCTCGAGTCCTCCACGCACAGATCTCCAAACTGCTTGGCGAAGTTGCAGTGCCGGCGGATGTGGGCCTGCAGGTTCTCCACTCCGTACAGGCGCAGGACGAACCACAACTTAAGGGCTCGGAACCGACGTCCCAAAGGAATCTGCCAGTGGCGGTAGTCTGGAGCAGATCCCTGCATGTCGTGCTTCAGGTAGAGCGGATCCACGTTGAAGGCGTTTACCACCCAGCTGGGATCCTTGAGCCACATGGCCGAGCAGTCAAAGTTCACCAGCATCCATTTGTGGGGGTTAAAGTTAAAGGAATCCGCCGATTCGATGCCCTTCATCAGGTGGCGGTACTCCGGACAGATGAAAGCGGAGCCAGCATAGGCGGCATCCACATGGACCCACACATTGTGCTTGTTGCCCACAGGTCCGCACTCATCCAGGTAATCGAAAGCACACGAATTTGTGGTGCCCAGGGTGACCACGGCATAGAATGGAATCAGACCCTCAGCCAGATCCTCCTCAATGGCCTTTTCCAGGGCATCACCGCGCATCCTGTGGTTCTCCGAAGGAACTGATCGAAGACGTACGCCTCCCAGGAGACCAGCACGCTCCACGGAGGAATGAGCCTGATCCGAGCAGTAACCCACAAGCTTTCCCACGATGGTGTGTTCGTCCCACTCCGGATGCTGAGCCTTCACCTCCTGCACCTTCTTGGCCTTGGCTCCCAGAAGACCCACCAAGGTGGACTCGCTGGCCGTTCCCTGGATGACTCCGCCTCCCTTGCCACCCGAGCAGGCCAGGAACTCAGCGGGCAGATCCAGCATCTTGCCCAGCCAGTCCATCATGACCACTTCCAGTTCCGTGCAGGCGGGACTGGCGATCCAGGTGAATCCGATGCAGGCAATGGCACCGCTCAGCATGTCAGCCACAATAGCTGGATAGGAGTTCGCAGTGGGGAAGTAGGCATGGAACTTGGGGCTGTGCCAGTGGGTTACTCCCGGCATAATAACCCGCTCGATGTCCTGCATTACATCCTGCCATTTCTCTGGTTTCTCAGGAGCGGCATCCGGGATGAGGGGCTTCAGATAGCCGGGCTTAACTTCTGGTAGCACGCGCCTGAAACGAGAGTAATCTTATTAGGTCTCTGATTGCATGAAAAGCTTCTTGCTAATTGATTGTGAAACTTCGTTAGCCCACAAAGGCAGTGGGAAATAGGCAAAGAGAGAAGCGAAGCATCCTGCCTTCCCCCTAACGTGTTGCCTTGTGGCAATAAAAAATCAATATATATGTGTGGAAAAGTGCCGTCAAGTTAAGGAGAAAGAAGAATATAAGCTAGATAAAGTTTTTTAAGATTGTTGAATTCCTGAGGTACTTGAAATAAAAGTTTTTTATTACTAGCAACGAGTTGAACCTTTATTATAATGTATAGGAAAGTAATACCCAAATAGCAAATAAATTTAAAATAGCAAAGAAAATTCAGCTTCAAAATAGCTTCAAAGAGTTCTCAAATTGTATTTAACTCAAAGTAAATCCATGTCCGATTTACTAATATTATTACCAAGGCAAAAGAAACCTTAAATAAGCTTTTAAATCTGCACAAGAACAATGCACAACCCGTCGCTTTTGCCCCAAGGCTTCTGAGCAATTACATCTACATAATATTCGACCTTGACACGCCAACATTATAAACCTTTTTAATGCCGCAATGATTAATTAACCGTAGGCTCAACCGTAAGAGCTAAGAAAACGCACAACAAAAAAAATAACAGAAACTGTGAAAGTGCTTTGAAGTAGAGTATGCAGCTGAGAAGGTCGCTTTAGCTGCCTTTAGGTACTACTATATATAAAGCAAAGTTCCCAATCCGATCGTGGCGGCTTTCCCATGACTAATGCTCAAAAGCGTGTGCAAAATGTCATTCACTTGCCCGGAATCGAACAGAACGAACTTTCAAATTGAACACAAAACGCAGCTGAGGTCAAGCAACACAGGTTGCTTATAAATAAAACCTATATGTATCGACACTGCTACAAATTAAATTAAATTCAAGTGTGCGACAATTAGCACACACACTCACTTCACACTCGTTTTCACTGACTTACCTTTCGCGTATGTTCTCCAAATATTCGGCAATAAAATCCACCATTGTCTTGGCGAAATCTTTAAACTCGGGTGCCTCCATGTCGATCTTTAGGGGGAAAAATATAAGGCGGTCAGGATTGATTTTTTGTGTATTGCTTAGACAAAGCTATGGACATACCGAGACCTTGGGATCCAGTTTATCTTCCACCGTGTTAGCTTTACCATTACCGTTAGTTTGCTTTGGTTGGTTAGTGTTATTAATGGGTAATTTGCTCATGTTTTGTTAGTTTGGACTAACTGTTATGTTGTTTGTAATGAAATGAAATGGAATCTTTAATGGGGGATTAGAAGAACACAAGTGAAATGACAAAAAGCACTCTATCAGTAATTTATAGATAGTGATAATCAGTGGCAGCTGAGGATTTCGGGGTGAAGTGTTTACACTGAGCTAAAACTAACATAAATTTGTGTATTACTAAGCAAATCATGAATACTAATCTTTTTAGTATATTAATTACCATACTATATATTTTTATTTTCAATTAAACACATGTCCGTTATGCTTCAGCGTCTGGCTTAATGTTTGGCTATGTTTGTCTCAAATATAAGCAACCTTTAGTTTTTATTTTTTCCAAATTCCATTTACTTTTAGTCGCGAATTACAATTAAGATAAGACTCTGCACCTGTATCATTTGGTCAGTAAATATATATGTTAATTAGAATATAACCATTCACATTCGCATTAATTAACTCTGGATTATTTTTCTCAAATCAGTTTTAACCACCTAAACAAGTTGGCATTGAGACTGGCAACTTGTGGCGTTGCCAGCAAATACACACATTTTGTTTGAATAATACACAAACTTGCAGATACTAAGACCCGAAAAGTAAGCCACTAAAGAATGCTGAACTTAGAAATACATCAGATTAAAGCAAGGCAAGGCTAGATGCCTAGTTTTAGATGTACATTTGTATGCCAGGTCCGCACATTACGTATACGCCGCGTTAGCCCCGAAAATGAATCTTTTCCATGCACTCATTATGTTGCCCAAGCACTTTAGGTATTTAAATCTTATACACACGCCACTCACCGTGCACTTTAGTTAACTGCCTTTAATTATTTGCACTTGTCGCGGAGCTTTGTTTCCGTTCCGAACTAAATCTTTGCCCAACTAGAGTTCGCTGCGGGATGTACTGTTTGTATAACGCCAGCGATTTCCGTTCGATCTAATGGAGCTGCTGTGCTGTGCTCGGCATTCGCCTCTTAACTGAGCGCCACTCGCTTTTGGCCAAGGCTTTTAAAGCTCGGCCAACTGCGCTGCTGCTGTCGCAGGACCGGTTCAAGCCGCACTGTCGGGCTGTAAGTATATATATTATGTATATTCTGCACTTGATTTGTGTTCTTTACGTTCTGGGCGGTGATTTTGTGACTCTTTTTGGAACATGCAATGATTTGTACGTGACTCAGGAGCAGGCCTTTACACCTGAAGGTGGGATTTATAAAATTAATCAATTAATGCTAATTAATATAACTTAAAACATACATTTTAACCCACAACAATTGTCAAAGAAATATATTTTTAAACTGATTTCAAAAACCCGTAAGAATTTAGTAAATAAATGTTATTGGGAATATTTAAAGTTTATTTCCCTTTAAGAAGTTGTTTACCTAATTAGTGTAAAGGGAATACTTTCTATCAAAGAAAATTTGGTATGTTTATAGAAACTACTTTATTTTTGTAGAGTAAATAATCCACTTAATAACCCTTAATTCCCAGAAGCTTACTGATCAGATTTCTGCTCACGTTCTTTCCAACTCTGCTCTGATTTTGAGAGAAATGAAAACTGAGCGCCGCCAGGAATCCCCATTCATGAGTCATTGCAAGCCGGGATTTCCTCGAGCTCTGGCGAATAAGATTGTACGCAAAAAAGATAAACAAACAAGTTAAAAATTCATAGAAGAAACAAGAAATTGGATGGCACGCTTTACGCGCATCTGCGGAACAGGTTTGCAAAGCAATATACCATTATGTGACGTGCGGACATGGCGACCCCCTGATCCGCTCATGGCATAGTGGCGTCAAAAAAAAAGTCCAACCTCTCACTCTAACTTTCCTATTGTGCTAGGGGAGGAAGTGAGTGTGGGCTAGGTTGGGGAGCATTTCGAATAAGGGATTGTGTGGAATGGGGCTCGTGGGGTGACCTGCGGGTTAGGCCAACTGTTGCTGAGCTGGAAGGAAGTCTGTGTGTGAGTGTGCCTGACAACATTTCAACGAAGCCACTTTGGCAAATCACTTGACTGAATCAACAGATTTATATGCCATGCCAACGGCTCTGCTTTCGATTTTAATGCGTTGGGTGCACCGTCCGCCCACTTCCACTCCCATTCTACCCCCATTATGCTCCTTTACGGGTGGCTGGAGTCTGGGTTTGGGGCAAAGGGATGCTACGATTTGATTTATGGCTGACTTCGAGTTGCGGGAGAATAGAAGCGACTTTGGCATTCATGGCGCCCTCAAGTGAGGATTGCATAACCAGGCTGAAGAAGTAAAGATGTGCTAAAATATTCAAAACAATCAGTTGGCTGTGATCAAATTGTATATAATACACATTTAGTAAGTATGAGAGGAGTATATTAATTAAAGACTGCATCCTTCTTGTGTATACATATTTATTTTATCAGCACATAGAAGTCCCATGTAGGGCCAACTAACATTTACATTAACTTTATGAACCAACTCCACACAATATATTACAACTAAAAATCGTTTATATGTAATATATAATAATTTCTTTATAAATTATGAACTAGATTAAACTTTGTATCAGTTTTTTAACTCTGAAATATTTAATAATTTAAAAAAATAGTATAGGTACATCTTTTATCTTTAGCTTTCACATAAAAATATTAACATGCCCCGAATCAAAACTATTTATCGTGCATGTCAAATATGCCGACTCAGAACTCTCCAGGCCCATTGAACTCAAGAGCGGTCATATTACCAGGCAATTGGGGGCTTGCTGGAGTGTTGGATTTCTATAAAAATAATGCGGCAAAATACTAAAATTTATTTGTAATAATATTAACGCATTATATATGAACACATATACATCAAATATATATTTAAAATTCAGTTTCTAAACATAAAATTGAAGTAACCACCTCGCTTACACCCAAGATATACCTATATTGATGTTCCTATGAATCCGAAACCATACTAAATATTCCAGCTAGAACATGAAACCCCCAATTTAAAAACAAAAGAACTTATGGTTTAGTTTTTATTCTTTACGGTTCACAATCAAATTTGTTCATTGTGTTCTACACACACTGGTAGGTGGCACTGAAATTCTTTTAGCCAGAGATGCAGATCTTATGGACCAAATCAGTTGGAAGCGCGCCCCCGAACGACCCACACAACGGGGGAAAACAAAGGATGAGCCGCATCCGGAGCACGCACTATAAACCGAGGATCGACCCCGATCAGGAAGAGAATGAATAGAACCGTTTACATGGGACAAATTTTGGTTGTTTCGCTTCATTTCTCCACAGTCAATCAGTCAAATTGCATATTTCAGCAGAAACAAGAATCGAAAAGTACTTAGTTAAATGCTATATGTAGGTAGTTACAACTTAACGGAACTAGGTGCTGCACCCAGCTACTGTGCGATGGTCGACGGCAGGTTGAGCAGCGTGCTCTGTCCACTGGGCAAGTAGGCAACGCCGCGGGACCTCGATAGCTGGTAGGCAATATCCTCGGCGGCTTCGATACGACGCAGCTCCACCAGACCATCGCCGGCCTCGCCGAATGACTTGGCCAACAGATCGGCGGCAGCGGCATCACCCTCCGCCGAAATGATGGAGGCCAGCTTCTGCTGCTCGGCCTTCTCCACGACGAAGCGAGCCTTCTCTGCCTCCTGCTGGGCCACCTGCTTCATCTCAACAGCCTGCGTGAATTCCCGTCCAAAGGTCAAGTGTGTCAGCGAGATATCGTCCAGAATGAAGCCGAACTGCTTGGCGCGCACAGTTAGTTCCTGGGAAACGCGCTGGGACACCATCTGTGGAGGGAGTTTAAGTTTAAGTTAACATGAGCTCATTAAAGGTTCCATCGCATCAGTACTGGTACCCACCTCACGCTGAGTAATCAGCTCGCCGGCATCGAACTGGGCAACCACAGCCTTCAACACCTCCGGGGCGATAGAGGGCAACACACGCTCGTCGTAATCCTGGCCCAAAATAGTGTAGATCTTGGGCAGCTGGTCGGGAATGGGTCGGTACAGGATACGCAGCGTAATGTTCACATTTTGCAGATCCTTGCTGCCGGTAATGACCGGCACATTGCGGGGCTGGGAGCGAATGTCGAAGATAATGGGCCGCTGCACCCAGGGAATGAAGAAGTGTGTGCCCTCGCCGACCACATTCTCCTTGATGCCGCTGAAGCGATCGAAGATCACCGCCCGGTGCCCGCCTTCCACATTATATAACGCCGAATTCACAACGCCTCCAAGCACCGCCACGCCGAGACCCAGCTGGCCGATGCGATTGAAGAACTGAGCAGCCATTGTGTCTGTGGTAAAGTATAAACCAATGCAATTAATCAGTTGGTGTCTTAAATACACTTTTACTCATAAATAAAAAGCCGACTGGATTAAGCAATTTCGTCAGATTTTTAGGTTAGAACGTCATGGCTGGGAGACAAAGTGATGTTTACATGATTTTCGGCGTGTTTAAACGGGGTTTTCTGTGAAACGCAATCTGCGGGCTTAAACACTTACTAATTAAACCTCTTCGAGTTAAATAAAATCAGAATATTGTGTAATTTTCCCCTAGGAAACGAACAAAACACGAATTTCAACCGCACGGCAGACCGATAATTCGATAGTTGAACTCAGCAGAATGGGTTGTCAGGTACAATAAGTTATCACGGTATCGATAGTTAACACTAGATTTTAAAATATGTACTTAATAATATGTATTCTTTTTGAACATGCAGTATAAGTGTTTATTTGATTATTTTAGTATAAGCACTCCCTAAATCAAATCCGATAAAATAAATCATAACTTAACAAAAAAAAAACAGAACATACAACATATCGATTGTAACTTGGCGGGTATTTTAAAAATATCTTTATATTTTTTATCGGTTTTATATTTAGCAAATTATTTAATAATTAAAACCTCTACATCTTTATTAGTAATTGCATTTTAATTTGTACAAAGCTCGGGTTGTTGGAATTCCCCAAATTACTGCGTCATCTCGGCCCGCCCCGCGCCCTTGGGCATCTTCTTGTTGGTGGAATCCTCCAGCTCCTTGGCCTTGTAGTAGTGCGGCGCCACCTCCAGCAGCCACTTGCTCTCGATCTCGATCACCTGGCGCATATACTCCTTGGACGTGAACACGAGCTCGTGGTAGAGCACCCACCGCGGCAGCTCCTCGAAGAGCGACGAGTTCGGGTGTATCATCACCGTCTGGTTGTGCTTTATGGTCTTGTAGTGGCCCCCCTTGGACAGACGCGCCACGTGGTAGAAGTAGCCGGCTGTGGCTGCCTTGCGCACGTTAATAGTCTCCGGCAAGCAGCTTACCATGTCGATTTCGACGCGCTGCATCAGACCGACGAGCTGCTCTCGGACATCCCGTGCCCGCTTCATGGACCGATACTGGATGAAGTTCTCATAGCACCACTGGGTGCTGTAGTCCGTCTCCGCCCATTGATTGTACACCTGAAGCAGGCTCAGGTGGTCTCCATGCATGTGATTGAAGTTCTTTCGCGCTGTGTCCGCGTGGATGATCTTGTCCTTTGGCCTGTAAAAGATGGCGCTGTTCACGGAGAGCATGGCGGCAATGGTGACCATCTCCTCCGAGCATTTGTATCTGTAAAGGGCGAAGCATTAGGAAAGGAATTTCGTCTTGAAATACAACTTACTTTTCGCTTGCCAGCAGCATCTTGCCCATCATGGGATCCACCGGAAACTCGGCCATGCGCCGACCCAACTTCGTCAGTTCCCCATGGTGATTCAGGGCGCCCAGGGCGTATAGCTGCTCCAGAGCCAGAACGAGCGTCTCGTGCGGCGGCGGATCCAGAAAATCAAAGTGTATTAAATCGTTGATGCCCAAAGCCTTCAGCATGAGCACAGCGTTGCCCAGATTGATGCGCTGAATCTCGGGCACCGTGTTATCCTCCAGCTCGTGCTTGTACGCCCACGCAGTGTACAGCCGGAAGCACTTGCCCGGAGCTGTGCGTCCCGCTCGGCCCGCTCGCTGATTGGCCGACGCCTTTGAAATGGGCACCACCATTAGGGACTCCATTCCCGTCCGGGAATTGAAGTTATTCTGCTTGGCAAAGCCGGGATCGATCACATAGATGATATTGTCGATGGTCAGCGAGGTTTCCGCTATATTCGTTGCCAGGATCACCTTGCGCGCATTGGGTGGCGTAGGCTCAAAGATCTTGGCCTGCATGTCACTTGGGAGATTAGCATAGACGGGAATGACGATCAGTTCGCGGATCTTGGAGCCCAATCGCTTGACGCGATCCTGTAGAACCTCCTGGCAGGTCTCAATCTCATCCTGGCCGGTAAGGAACACCAGAATATCGCCCAAAGGCTGCGTGGCATGGATCTGCAGGACCGAGACGCAGCAGGCATCGATGTAATCCGCCTCCGGAGCCTTAGTGTAGAAAATATCAACGGGATATCGACGTCCGGGAATCCGGAAAATGGGTGCATCATCAAAGAAAGCCGAGAACTTATCCGCATCCAAAGTGGCACTCGAGATGAGCAACTTCAGTTCTGGCCTAAATCGAGCAATGTCCTTGACCAGGCCAAACAGAATGTCCGTGTGCAGCGTCCGCTCGTGGGCCTCGTCAATAATCATCACACTGTAAGAGGCGAGATCGGGCTCTGAGAGAAACTCTCTATGCAGAGTACCGTCCGTCATGTATTTGAGAATGGTGCGGTCCGAGGTGCAGTCCTCGAAGCGGATGCTGTAGCCCACTTCGTTGCCCAGCTTAACGCCCATTTCCTCGGCGACACGCGCTGCCACCGACATGGCGGCCACTCGACGAGGCTGGGTGCATCCAATCATCTTCTTGTCCTTGGTGAAGCCCGCTTCGACCAGATATTGTGGCACCTGGGTGGTCTTTCCCGACCCAGTTTCACCTTCAATGATAAGCACCTGGTGCTCCTTTACTGCAGCTATTAGGTCGTCTTTAAAAGGATACACAGGCAGGGATCTTTTCGTTTCCTCCAAAGTCAAACGCTTGCGCTCTTTCTCGGTGAGTTCTGGCTGCCGACTGCTAGATTTTTCGCGACTTCCATCCAGGGTCAAGGCTTGGATAAAGTCAATCTGATCGTCCAGTAGCAGCTCGTACTCCTCCTCAGCCTTGGCATCCTTGGCACCGAAGTGGAAACGTGCCGAGGCCAACTGCTCGGCCTCCCATTTCTTTTGCTCTGAATTCGGTTGCTTTTCAAAGTCATCCACTTCCACATATTCCGCTAAAAGTGAAGAGGATTAGCGTTTGGACAAGATTTGGCCTTTATCATTCACTTACACCGTTCGCCCTTCTTCATGTCCTGGGGCATGTGGTACCGCTGCACGCGCTCCAGTTCCCGAGCCTTCTCATGCTCCTTGGCAATGTTCAGCAGCTGCTTCTTGTACTGGCGCTCTTCCTTCTCGCGTTTGGTTAATCTGCAAGGGAAATCCCATTAGTGACTATTAATGCTCTTTCTCTCTTAACTGCTATCCTACACGCTCTCATCGAAGAGATATTCATCGTCCAGGATGTCCGCCTCCAGTTCGGCCACCTTGTCGTCCTTGCGCTTCTCCAGGTACTGGCGACGCGACTGTAGACGTAGATGGGGCACAATCTTATCTCGGTCCTCGTGCTCCAGCTTCAAACGCTTCGTGGCCTCCTCGATGGCCTTGCGCCCGCCCGTGGAGTCCACCACCTTTCTGGTGCGATCCTCATCGCGCTGCTTGAGCCTGTTGGCAAACTCGTCGCGCTCCTGCAGATCCTTCAGGCGCGACTCCTCCTCGCTGTCCGGCTCCTCGGCGCTGCTGCTGCTGCTGGCCGTCCGTTTCCTGTTTTTACTCGACATTTTTATTAATAAACAAACTAAAAGAGGGAAGAAGAGGAATACACCGGCTATTTATCGATAGCCGATCATTTTTATTACGAACCAACTTGTACAAAAGTAGTCGATATATAGTCAATAGCTTATTCTTGCTCCGACAATCTTTGTTATTTTTTTGAACTCCCATCTCAATTCAGGACCATGTCGCGCCAGCTGAGTTTTAATCCGCAAAAAGAGTTTGAATTGATTGAGTATCCTGGCAAAGTGGTCAATCCCGACCGTATGCTGGCCACGCTAGGTGGAATAATCAACATATCCAAGGTAATCATTGGATTTCCAAAGATGTGTCCAGAGTCTTAAAAAACATATTCCCTTTCAGGTGCTAGGCGATGAAGTCAAGCGGCTGCCACTAAGATTCCATCCGGAGAATCCCTACAATAAACCCGCCTTTGGAGACTGCAGCGCCAAGACCGGTGTCCTGCTTTCCATAACCGTCAGGCGTCACAAGAAGGACAGACAGCGTCCGCCGGAGTACTTTGTGCGTGTTGTGGGCCACTGCAGCAGGGTGTTCACCTTCGATTCCCTGTGTGACTTTCAGTACTTGCCCCTTTGGTCGACGCCGAGAAGTGACAGTGCCAACGCTGCTCTGGAACTCACCTACGCCCTGGACCAATTGATGCCCAGAGACAGCGCAGACCTGGACTATTTCAAGTACTTTCATTTATAATACTTTAAAAGATTTTAAAACTATAATTATCGACCTGCAGACGCCGGCATAGTCAGCTTCTGTCCCTGCCAGAATTGTTCACACACGTTGACGTGGTCTACCCGGGATCCTATCGCACCGACAGCCAGGAGGATGGCCAGCAGGAGGTACTGGGTGTTCAGTCAAAGGCAACTTACGATAACCAGGGCGTTATCTCCTTCAACATGGTGGACAGCTTTCCCACCCAGGCGGATTCACAGAATCTCAAGCGCCTCAAGGTGAAGTACGTGTCCGATGAGCAGCTGGCCTCCGTGAAGAAACTCTTCGATGACTGTCCGATTTGGACAAGGATTGCGTTGCAATATGAGTCCGGACTGACCAATGACAAGCTGAAGTGCATCACCCCTTCGCTGGCGTATTACTTCAGCAACGGACCATGGAGGACGATGTATGTGCGCTTCGGCTACGATCCACGAAAGGATTTCAACAGTCGCTACTACCAGACCTTTGATTTTCGCCTGAGATTCAGCACTGGCCTCTCGGAATTCGTTTACTCCAAGAAGTTTGTGAAGCAGCGTAAAGCGGCGAACGCTTCTTCGTCTGGACCTTCCGAGGACGGTTCCTCCGACTTGGTCCAGGACATTGATTATCCCTATTTTGACGAGCACAAGCTGCCTCGCTCCCGGCAGTGCATGCTTCGCTACTCCGACGTCCGAATGGCGAGAATCCAGGAAATGCTGGAGAAGATACCAACACCGCTGACCGGAGCGGTGTGCAATGAGCGAACGGGTTGGCTGCCGCCTGGATTCGATGCTCAGGTGCGGCAGATTGTATGCGGCACCATCAGCGAACTGCTGCGTAGTCACTACCGCAAAGAACACGTGACTGCCGAGGTGGAAGCCGTTCCGCAGGCCGACGAGGCCGATGCCGACGGCGAGGAGGAAGATGACACGCAGGAGGAGGATATGGAGCTAGATGAATCGCAGGTCGTAAGCAGCTCCGAGCAGTATGCGGATACAGATATCGAACAGCTTTTGGAAAACATCACTAGCTGAGACGAGCCAGGACTGAACGTTGGATTAGATATTTAAAGATGTAATCTTATTAATATAAGGAAATTTATGACTAATAAATAGGTTGTATATTTATATTTTAAGAGCTTATTCAAGAAACCCCTAGAGTTTTCTCTTCTTTTAGCGATAATGGAGAATGACATTTGTTGTGGACTTCGAAGTACTCCCCGATACATATACCTAATCCGAAATCTCAAAGAATATTATTACAAAGGCCTTGTTGCAAATATTGTAAAAATATTGTAAAAATTGGCTAAGTTATAATTTGTTTCATTAAAATTTACCGATCTTTCCTATATAGCCATATGATATAGTCGGCCGATCCGGCTCGTTCCGACATATATAGCAGTGAGAGCATATAGGAGCGTATCTGCAAAGTTTCATCCAGATAGCTTTAAAACTGAGGGACTAGTTTGCGTAGAAACGGACAGACGGACAGACGGACATGGCTAGATCGACTCGGCTGTTGATGCTGATCAAGAATATATATACTTTATAGGGTCGGAGATGTCTCCTTCACTGCGTTGCAAACTTCTGACTAAAATTATAATACCCTGCAAGGGTATAAAAATGTACAATAAATTCCTTCCAATATAAGCGTAGGCGCGGCCTGTATTTTTATTCAAATTCATACAAATAATTTGTATTACATTTCATTTCATGAGCAGAAGCTACAAAGTATTAAAAAGAATTGTTATGTTTAAGATAAACCATTTGTGTAAATGCTGACAGAAAAGCTCGTCACTCCCCTGTTTAAGGCTTGCATCTGTCCAGGAATCGAGGGTACAGGCAGACCTCGCGAATGTGATACCGGTTGAGCAGCCAGCAAAGAAAGCGCTCCAAGCCCAATCCATAGCCACCGTGCGGCAAAGTTCCATAGATGCGCTGGTCTGTGTACCAGTAGTAGGGCTTGGGATCGATGCCCTCGCGCTGGTAGCCCTTCAAAAGCTCCTCGCTGTCGTGGATCCTCATCGATCCGCCCACAATCTCACCCACATTTGGCAGCAGAACGTCTACGCTCTCGGTCAATCGCTGATCCTCTGGGCAGCGCGACATGTAAAAAGACTTGATCTCCGCCGGGAAACGGCACAGCATAATGGGTTCGTTAATAGTATCGGTCATCTTGCGCTCTGGGGCCTCGGGTATGTCCTCGCCGAACTCGTAGAAGGTGCCATCGTCCTTGGTCACATTGTTCTCTTTCAGCCACTTGATGGCATCCTCGTAGTTCATGCGACGGAATGGCTTCTGCGGCGGCTTGAAGTCGGGGTTGAGCTCCTTGACCAAGTAGCCCCAAGGAGACTTCAGTACGCGATCCACAACATCGCACACCAGATCCTCCAGGCGGTCCAGGAGGTCATCGAACGAGATGAAGGGGCACTCGGCCTCCACGTGCGAATACTCAGCCAGATGGCGGCGCGTGCGGCTCTGCTCCGCGCGATAACTCTGGGAAATGGTGAAGACATCGCCTAGGGCCGGCAGACACGTCTCCAGATACAGCTGCGAGCTCTGCGTGAGGTAGGCCTCCTCGCCGAAATACTGCAGCTTGAAGAGGGTGGAACCACCCTCCACTTGGGTTTGCACCAAAGTTGGCGGCGTCACCTCGTTATAGCCCCGAGCCTCGTAATGAGCCCGGAATGCCTGTGTCACCACGGAGCGCATCTTGAGCACCTTGGAGGTGTTCTCGCCACGAATCATGATGTGCCGGTTGTCCAGCTGCACATCCGGCTGGGCTTCCTCGTTGAGAATGGCGTCAGCGCCACCGGGCGGAGCCAATCCAATCACCTCCCAGTAGTCCACGTTCAGTTCATGGCCGCCAGGAGCCGTCTTGCCCTCTGGTACCAATTTTAAAGTGCCAAACAGAACGACACTGCTCTCCGTGCTCAGGACCAGAGCATCGTACGTCTGGCAGAGCTGATCGTTCAGCACGCACTGCAGGAAGCCAGTGCCGTCACGAAGCGTAATGAAGATGAGAGACTTGCCCTGTCGCCGGAGCCGATGCACCCATCCGTAGACCTTGACACGGGAGCCGCGATTGGCGGTGCCTTCGAGGATGCGAATCTTGCGGGCCACCGGCCAACTGGGATCCTCGACGATTTTCACTTTGCGAGCCTCCTCCAGATTTTGCTGGCGCTTAACCGCATCTTCGGCCTCTCGCTGCTGCTTCTCGGCATTCTTCTGCGATTCGCGGACGAACAGCTTTTGAATCTTTTTCAGCTGCGACTTGGCAGCCGCCTCAAAGGGCTCTGCCGCATTCGGGTCCTTGCTGTCCACGTAAATGGTGGGGAAGGGCTCCTTCCCAGCACTCCGCATCGCCTGCAGGATGGTCTTGAATGGCTTGGACTCGCTGCCATCGCCTGCCTCATCGCTCCCCTTCTTTTCCGAAGTAAAGATAGAGCCTGCACATGGCCAAAAATATACATATTGCACATTATAGATCGATAATTTTGGCTGGCCTGACAACGTGGATTTGAATTTTCCCTTATAGATTACCCCAAATAGGCGCACTTACCAATGGTTAACTCTGCCAATTGATCGGCGCTCATCGTGTTTGTCTAATGAGTAATCTTTTACTGAGAACTGGGTTTTATATCTCCGTAAAGGCTGATTCGAATTGCATCAGATTGAATTTCCGTACAAAGCTCTGATACTAGTGATGCTGAAAACATCGATGTTTTCGACATCAAGGTTTTTCTTGGAGATTCATCGATGTTTGATGTTCGATGTTGCATCACTACCTGATACCCCCGCCGGATATTCGATAGTCCAATGAAACAGGGTAGCCAAGTACATCAACTTTAAAAAGAAAAGACTTAAAAGGTTTTAATTTTTCCAGATTTAGAAAAGATAATAAAGCTTTAGCCTACTCTCTTAAAAAGGATATACATATATAACTAAAAAAATTATTTTTGTTTATAAAAAAAATTGAATAACTTTGTAAATAAGCTTAATCTGGCTTGAAAATATCGCCCATATCTACAGCTTTACAACACAATCGATTGCTACGTGTGGTATTTTTTAGCACGATTTCAGATCGGTAGAAAAGGTAAACAATAAAGAAATCAAGAAAATGCCATCAGAAAACAGGTAAACTAAATAATTTGTTCTGTATAAGGAAATCCATAGATATCCAGTATATCCATGTTCCCCGCCCTACAGGATTAAAATCTTCCCCAAGTCGGTGGTTTGCGAGGAAAGCAACCTTCGAGGTGACATCACCTTTTCATTTGGCTGCGTTGTGCATCCAAGTGCCACAGTCATCGCTGATGCAGGTCCCATAATAATTGGGGAAAACTGCATAATCGAGGAGTATGCAACCATAGCCCATCGCCTGGAGTCAGGTGCCAGCTGGGATGCCAGTAACATCCTCAGTATTGGCACCCATAACGTCTTCGAGGTGGGCTGCAACGTGGAGGCAGCTCGGATAGGGGACAAAAATGTTTTCGAGAGCAAATGCTTCGTAGGCCGCGGCGTAACCGTGTCCAATGGCTGTGTAGTCGGCGCCGGAATCAAGATGCTTGCCAGCCAATGCTTGCCAGAGAACACCATTGTTTATGGGGCCCTGCAGCGCGAGGCCATCGACAAGCAAGGCTCACAGACGCTCCAGATCGATTTTCTGCGCAAGGTTCTGCCAAACTACCACCATCTTCGTAAACCCAACTATGATCCCAAGAAGGCACGCAGCGTTGTCTAGTTTATAGAATCTGGCCCATTATGTATTTTCCTCTTTCATAGTATTAAAGTCCTTCATTTCCTTCTCAAATGTAACCATTGTATGATCACACAGCGCCTCCAGATCCTCCAGTCCTCGCTTGAGTACATCTATGGCGCGGTCTCGGCGGGTTTGGATGCGGAAGTGCAGCTTCTGCTCCGTGGGATGCGGAATGGTGTACCCACAAAAGTCCACCTCCGGGTATCTGGCAATTATCGTCTTCAAAGCATTGCCCAATGTGTGACCCTCGTTGGAGAACACAAAAGTGCGGGATCCCTCGCCATTCTTTTCGTCCCCAGCCAACTAAGAATGATTTAGGGTTAACAAAGGTAGTAAGCATGATAATATCTGTTACTCACCTCTGCAAGGGCGCCCATTTTAAGTTTTTGAGAGGTTTTCCGTTTGTTTACAAAAAAAAACGTGCCCGACTCTTAAAGATGGAAGTAAGTCGATAAACGCTTTAACATCGATTATCTACAAATGTAATGAACATAATCGATTTAACTACAAATTTTAAAACATACAATTTGTACAGTTTTAATAAAAAGTAATCCAAGTATATGGGTAAGATTTCCATACTTAACTTTTAAGTAAAATATTTAAATATTTATTTAATTTAAAATTCTGCAAACCTATACGTATTGTTAACGAAAACAATTGAACGCAAAAGGTAATACTTATATGAAAAACAAAAGTAAACATTCGCCAAATTTGGACCTTTGATTAACAGAAGTTATATCGATGATTACAGAATTTATAAACATCGATTATTCGATTGCACTCGCCTCTACTTCCTCCTCTAGTTCTGACGCGTTTTGACAGAAAAGCCGCAGCTTGCGTTTGCGAATTTGTATTGTTTGTTAATTAATTTTGCGGCTAATTTATTGAGGGCCAGGCTAGCAACGAAATCACCTAACCGTAGTTGTAGGCCAACAGAAGTGTCGCAAACAGCCGCATTAGCATAATTGCATCGCACAGTGTGCCGCCTTCGTGTGTATTTGTGTGGTGTGTGCGCGATTTGTTTGAAAGCATCAGCAGAAAAGGCGGCAAAAAGAGGCGAAGAGAAGAGCGAAAGGAAAAAGAAGAACGACACCGACAGCAGCGGCAGCACAAAAAAACAAAAAAAAAATGCAACGGCAAACAATTATTTTCGCAATGCATTGAACGTGAAGTTGCTCCAAAAACACCGACACCCCGAAAACGCATACAGCCAAGAAAACGGCACTTCAGCTTTTTTCCCATTTCTTTTGCATCGAGCGCGCGACAGGAATAAACTGCAATACAGGTTTGTTTAATGCACAATGTGCTTATTAATAATACCTTATAAATATCTACGCATTATTAAACGATCGACAGTAAGTGTCGTTTCAATTAATTCTTTTTGGCAATTACTGCCACGCCCCCTTTTCAGACCCGAAATTATGCAAATTCATGCAGCAGCGTACTGTTGCACGCACACAGGCGCAAAGCAGGCAGCTGAGACGTCACGTCGCTGCCGGCGCAGGCAAAGGCGGAAGTGTTCGATAAAAAATAATACCAGTTCACAGAGGCAGGCTTTAGCTTAGCGCTCCATTTCGCCTGCTGTTCTCTTTTGTTGTCGTTGTCGCTGTCGCTGGCTATTCACTAGCTGTATTAAATAAATAATTGTAAAATACATTTGGACTTTGATAAATTTTAATTAAATATATCATACAAAATCTGACTAGCGCAGGAATATACATTTTTTCAAACATTAGATTTGAACGTGCAGTTTAAGTTGAATTATTTCGGTATTCGCAATCGCTTTTATCCGATATTTACTGTAATGAGATTTCCACTGGTTGCTAAGCCTTGCTGCTTTTTTTTCTCCCTTCCCATCCCGGCATCCTGCTGACTCCTTTGCACTCATTTGTTCCGTGGTAGCACACACACACACTCAGGCTCCTACACTCGCGTACACATCTGTTGTTTGGCTGTGACTAATGCGGCAGCATGTTCCGTTATCTCATGCGTTTCCCCTCCGCGCGCCCACGCCAAAAAGCTTGTGTTGTAATAATCTGCTTGTTAGTGTGTGTGTCGGGGTGCACGGTTGTCTCACGTTTCGTTTGGCGCCATGCGTTCCCCCCAATTTGCAGTTGTTGCAATTTGGTCTAGGCTGTGTTCCGTTTCCATTTCGTTTCCCCCATTCGCCCTTTTCTTGTTGTTGCTTTTACATAGCTGCAGTGCTGCGTGTATGTTTGTATGTATATTTGCCTGCCGGCGTTTGTCTGACGTGTGTGAGAGTGAGACGGAGCAAGAGAGACATCGAGGCAGCTGCTCTCTCATGGCCAAAAAAGGGGTTCGCTCTCGCTTCTCTCCTGCTTCCTTTTCCCCTTTCACCTCCCCTTGGCTGACTATTCTTTTTTTTTTTGCGCCTGCAATTATTTGGCTTTGTGGTGGTTACAACAAAGGAACTGCATTTAAGCGTCACGATCGTCGCAAAAAAAAAAAATAATAAAAGAAGTGCGAAATGGTTCTGGGAACACGATACAGGGGTTCTCATTTGGCCCATGCAAAAAAAAAAAATACACACACTTAAACATAACACTCATGGGCAGATAGACCGACAGCTGTGGTCAAAATAATAGTAGTAATAAATTTATCTTGTTTTTTAAACCATTTTATCAAATAATTGATTATGTAAATACATTTTCTAGCGTAGAATATTCTTAATTGTGAAAGATTAGTGATATTACTTTTACCAGTACTGTATTTGGTACACCTATGTAAATGTAATAATTATGTACAGATGGAAAAAAAAAACTTCCCTAGCATTTACTCGCGAAACTGATTCGTAAACAATTTCCGCACTCCGCACCCGTGGGTAATATTGTATGTATTCTTGGATGTCTTTTAAAGGCCAGCACAAAAGCCTTATTTGAACGTGCAAATAAATGTGAAGACGCAGACGATGAGCTCTCCCCGGAGTGATATATCCTTCACCTGGGGACATGAATATTGCAAAAATCTATTTAATATACAAAATACTTGCCAGGATGTTGCAAGAGGCATGTTGACAACAGGCAGTTGATACAGTGAGGCCTAGTCGAAGAAGAAAAGATTTCTAACATGTATAAAAAACGAGGAAAGAGCTTGTTGTACTTCAGAGACTTGTAGTATTTTCGAGGTACCCCTGTGCGGAATATTTCCAAGGATGCTTGCAGACATCGAAAGCCACACAAACTAAATAAAATAAAATAAAATACACAGACAGCAGAAGAGGGGTCAGAAGTACGTGGGGGAGAAAGAGGAAAAGCAGGGAGTGGGGGGATGGGGGCCCAAGGGATCCGGGTTCAGAAGCAGACAAGAAAGGCGAAATGGCAATGGCACAAGATGGAGATGGAGAGCATAGAGCGGAGGACGGACACGGCAACGTGCCAGGCCAGCATCCTGTGCAGCGAGCGAAGATGTAGATGGGGAACACAACGAACCACCAGAAAACCTGTCATCTGCCGCCGGATGGAAAGAGGGGGAGAACGAACAAACCAAAGGAGACGAAGGATGGTACTGCAAGCATTTTTAGAATTCCCAAAATCAACATAAAAAACCAAGCGAATGAGCGATGGTGGCCAGACGACTAAGAAGAGCATGGAAGTCGTCTCCTTCCTCTCTCTGTCTTACCCACTCATCTTCTCCCTTTCCCCCACCTCCTCATCCTTGTAGTGCGTTCGTGATCGCAGCCCAGACGCAGCAGCAGCGTCGCTAGCAGAGAGGCTGGCAATCCATTTACCTACACACGCTGCGTTTATCGCCAGTTTCCTCTTTGCTTCGTGTTTCCTCGCTGCCTTTGCCTTCCACATAAGATATCGGCATTTTGCAATGTCATAAAAAGAGGCCTAGGTAGCTGCAGTTTAAAATTCAGGTTCCCAGGACTTTGTGGCTCGTTCGGCACATTGATTGCCAATCGGGACAGTTTGTTCCATGCATTGTATATCCTTTTTGGGGAAAACTTAAACAATGTCAATAACAAATTGGTCAACATAGAGTTTTCGACAACAATTCACGTGCGTTTTCCGGAGCACATAAAAATTGTTCGCTTGCACACTCTGTATAATGACTGCTACGGTTTTGGGTTTATTTAAATATTTAAAGCAACATTTTTTAAAGAATTTTAAAGATTGTGGTGAGACAAGTATAGTTTCAACATATCAGATTATTAAAGCAGCAAGTATCTTTTCCCAGGAAATATTCATAGTTATTTAGATTTCCGCAGTTTCAGGTGCATTTAAAGAAAAATAACACAAAAACACAGAGTTCTTTGTGGCTCTCATTTGAAATCAATGTTTGTGCTTTTTCCTATTTGTACCGCATATTATTTGTAAATTTTGCTCGCTCTACGCTCCAGGAGATTTGCATAATGCGCTGTTGAGGGGCCGTAAAATGTGTCCGATGCCTTCTGTTGCCATCGTCCATATTGCTGATGGTTGTTGAGTTCACTGCCGTGCATTGGTGGTGGTTGCTGCGAGTCCTCCAAGGACTAACATCCCCTGTGTGTCCCGTGCCTAGTTTCATTTCATTTTCGTTTCACTTTTTTTTGCTCTGTTGCTTCCCACTTTTATTGTTGAACTTTACAGCTGCCGCTCGTATTTATTTTGTTTTTATTTCTCTTACAACTTGCATTTCCCTTTCGCTTCCTCGTCCTCGCCCTCGTCCTTTCTTCATTATTTTTGGCAAGGGTGGTTGGACTTGTATGGAACTTATAGCGCTTTGTATGCGTCTGACTTTGATCCCCTTTTCGGGGGGTGGCATGGCTACGTCTACCTCTACGGCTGTCTGGCCACCCCCTCGATTCGACAGAGCAGCATTAGGGAAAGTGTCTTGCAAATAAATAAATAGTCATGTCAACCATATTATTAATGCCCAGGAAGGAAGGAAGGAAGGTAGCGTAGGGTTCACATGGCTGAATGGGTGGTGGTGGCGGGTGCAGGGCGGGTGGCGCTAATCAACCCTCTGGGGGTGCGGCAAGAGGGAAGAGGAACGCATCTTACCCCGAAAATCAAGCACATCAAATACAGTGCTGCCTCGAAGTGTGGATAGCTTAGTGATTGGTAACACTGGAACTTGGATGGCTCTATAATTGTTTTATTACAAAGCTAGGTTATGAGAAAGAACAATTTTTAAAACAGTAAAATTTATGTTGGTTTATATTGTATTATAAATAATGCCATAGGTATTGTGTTCCAGAATTTAGACCTAATTCTTCTTAAAGGTAACTTTTCACAATAAACTTTTTTCTATATTCAAAACTTATTTATTCTCAAAGGCAAGGGAATTTACCTCTCCAAAGCAATCAAAATAGAGAGGCGATTGGAGAGCGTTCACTGTACACAATATATAAGTATATATAGGTACGTTCATCTACGCATTGCTGTCTGTTCGCGTTTGGGGTCAACAAACTTTTGGGCCAGCCCCCAGCATCACACGTACTGTGCACATGTATTGGTGAGTGCGAAAAGTGAACGATTTTCCAGAGCAGAGCTCAGCTCCCCCCCGTTTTTGAGAACCGTCGGACACTAGCACGTTCTACGCATTTTTGTGCATTGACCCCAGACAGACGGAAGCCCTCTTCCCCTTCCTTTTCACATACAAACATTTTCCTCCCCTGCATCACCTACACACACACATAGACGTGTGCACCCTCACGCACATCTGTTTGTATAAGTACAATGGCAACCCTCGCTGATTTGATTTTCATATGTTGAATGGAAATTGAGGGTGGCTATAGCTGCAATGGATGGATTTAACTCCCTGGATTTCCCCTCGTTCGTTCGTTCCTCGTTCCTACACCTTTATAGGCAGTTTTATGAATTTTTGTATTATATATTTTTACGATTTTATATATTAAAAATATGTATTTTGAAGGGGGGTGTGTGTAAGTGCACAGTAAAAAAATATAATAATAATAATATAACAAAATGTTCATATTTGTGGCACATTTATATATAAATTTAGGATATGAATACCATTTTTCTATAAGATTAGACATTGTGATTTCATTTGCATTTTAATATTACATTATAAATCCTATCAAATAAGACCCTAATATTACAATGGAAATGGAAACCCGTTAGGATATAGTTGTTATTTCTATTCACTGTGTAGGCGGCGTTGTCTTCGATTGCAGGTTTATGTCGCCATAAAGTCAAGAATCACCTTTAATTGCACGCTCTATATAGAGAGAGTCGTCCCCCCTCAAGCATTTTGTTTTAGTGTTATCTTACCTCTGGGGGGGAGTGGAATATAAAATTGTTTTATTACTCTCCCCACCCTACGTGATTATTTTGGGTGTGGTTCTTGTATACAGAGATTGAATGATTCGAGAGGATGAGCAGTTCCAGGTTCCTTCCTCGTCCCGACATTCTTTGGCCTGGCTTTGTTTTTCGCTTTTCGGTCTGTCCGTGAAATTTCCCAAACAACATTATTAAAGGTCATTTACTTTTGTTAACCGTAAGGGGTAGTTTTCTCTTTAGTTTCAGGTTCCTTTCAGGTTTGGCTTTGGCTTCGGATTCCCGTGTCCTGCCGTCCTCATGAATATGCGAAAATTTAACGCATGCAAATGGGAATTTGTCCCAAGAAAACTGTCTTGTAAATGAATCTTTATGGGTCTTGTAAAGAGGGTTGTAAGTGGCAGAGGGGCGAAGGGTTTGCCCACGGGTTCCGTATTTGTGGGAATTTTGTCAAAACTTTTGTTTTGGAATAATGGCTTGGGATGGGTTTCTCGGGGTCTGTTTCCGTTTTGCTTGAACAGGTTGGTCTTTGTTATTAAGTTAAATTCCATTATCATAATAGGTCGGGTGGGATCTCTTTAGTTTTTAGAGTCTGAACCATTTTGGTAAGGGGTCATATGGCGGCTATCTGAGCAACAATCTTTTAAGAGAATCTCATCCTCCTTCAAGCTTCATTTGCGAGATTTTCCTGGAATATAAAACAACAGCAGGCGTTTTTTCTGTTTTAAATTTATTTGTTTTATTTTTTTCTGGTTAATTACTACTCTTTAGTGTGAAATGTACACTGAGCCAATACCCATAAATGTTACTGAAAGTTAATATATGCTTTTAAAACTTTTTATTGAAATTAGGTTGGAAACAAGAAACGAAATATAGTCAGTGCTTAATATTTTAATTTATAGTTCAATAAAAAGTCGACATATTTTTTTTTTTTTTTAAGATTTGCAGCATTATTTTTAACACAGTCTTATTCGGTTCTATAACAAATTTTCTTCAGCGAAAAATGTACATAATTGATTTTAATTATAAAATTTAGACAAAGGAATCAAAATCTTGGAGTTATCCAGTTTTCACTATTTGATTCTGTTGGAATCTGGTGCTATGTATATCTTCCTTCTTCTCTTATCTTCAGTTATTGGAAGTCTCTGTTTCTCCAGTCTTCTTGCACTTGGAAGCTCTTTCTTTTCCCCCCCAAAGTCTCCCCGCATAATCGCTCCTCTGCGCAAAAGTTCACACGCTGCTTGCTTTTTGAGTCTTTGGAACTGCCTTTGACTTTGTTTGGATTGTGTGGGGTATACTAACTGTGTGTGTATATATGCATGTTCACAGACCAGACGACAAGACAGCTGTTAAAGCAAATTAATCTACCAACAATAACAACAGCGAGCCAGAAGAAACAGAGCGGGCGAAGAAGAACAACATGAAGGAACAACAACAGTCACAGACCGACGGTTTGAATCCATATTGAAACATTGTGTGTGGAAATATTCAGACTATAGTTCAGCTGAAATTGCTGATAAAACAAAGCGAAAAAATGCCTTTGGAGGTGGAACAACACGGGTTTGACAATGGGGAATAAGGGGGGGACAAAGCACAGCCAGTTGCACACATGTACAGTGAATAGTCTAAGATAAGGAACGGTTTTGGGAAGTCATACAGTTCAAACAGTTTATTCGATTCGAAATTTGGTTTAAAAATAAAATCGAAGAAAAATAATATTCTCTGTGCTCAAATTTCTGATTTTAGAGGTTATACTTTTTTGGTAAAGGTTTTAATACAGTAATACAATACAGTATATAATAAACATACATTGTAAAACAAAACAATTGCCACTAACGCAATTGAACTTTGCATATTGGTTTTTAGTATGTAATTGCTAATTGCAATTCCTGGTTCCGCTGGCCGAGAATTTCCGATCGACCACTGTAGCCTGCTATCAATTCTTCTGTGGTTCTTATTGTTGCTTCCGCTTGTTGTTGTTTAGAAATAGAAATGATTTCACAATGTACTTTGGCGTCGCGCTTAGAGCTTCAGCTGACCGTTCCGTTTCAGCTAAGCCCCCGCCCTCCCCATCTGCAACGAAGAGAATAAATAAAACAAAATGGGAAATAAAAATAAAATAAAAATAAGGAATAACACAACGAAGAACAGAAAAACACGTTTTTCAGACTCGGATTTTTTTGTTGTGTTTTTTTTCTTTTGCTGATTTCTTATTAGATATTCTTGCCGCCTGGCCGGCCTGCTCTGCTCCCATCTGTCCGTCTCCCTTGCTCGGTCTCCCCTCGCTGGCCCGCTCCAAAAGACACTTATTATTTATTCTTTCGCTGGCCCGCAACTCGTGGCTTTTGGTTTATGGTGATTCAGCTCAAAACGAGAAGTGAATGTGCCCCCGCTCCCCCAACTCCCCTCGTTCAAAGCTGCGGCAGAGCAGTAGGCGTCGGCAGCGACTCCAGGGAACACTGGGAACAAATTTTGGATAATACACAATCCAGGTATCTGCATTTATAATCAATTTAATAATTAATAATCCACAATTAATTATTGTGCAGAGTTAAGTATGTTGTGCCTTACAGCACAATTCGTTGTCTTACAGATAAATTTGATGCTTAACAACGAAACTAACAGCACCATGTAATATGTTCACGTTTCATTTTTTAATTATAATAATATTCCATAGTTTATTATTTTATTGTTACAGTGAGTAATTTCTAATCGTATTTGTAACGGCCCGAACTTATTTTTCCCCAAGTGTACATAAGTTTTCATTTCGTGTTTGTGTTCCTTGGTTGTAGAATGTCAGTGTTAAATAATATTGTGTTTATTAAACCAGAAAAACGTAAGCAAATTTACCGTTGCAAGCAGTGAGTAAGCGGTAGATGTTTAGAAGGAGAGGGAGGGAGAGCTTGAAGGAAACAACATGCGTGTGAGCAGGAGAGTATCAGTGATTGACTGATTGATGGTCAAAGCTCCAACAGCAGCAGCAGCAACAACAAATGGAGGGTGAGCGAGAGAGCTGGAAGATTTGTGGCTGCCTTCTACCTCTTTTTCTTTTGCTTCTGCTGCTTCTTCTTACTTAATGAAGGTCAATGTTCGTACGCCTCTGCCTCTCTGATTCTGCTTCTTCTTCGACATCTGCTGCTGCCTTTTGTGGATGTTGTTGTCGATGATTGGTCACTATTGTCGTTGTTGTTGTTATTCTCCATATCTGATTACACTCGTAAAAAATGAAAAAGTCTGCGGCTTACGTCGATAATTCTTAATGAACTTAAGTGCAAACGAGGGAGGTTGGAGGTTCCCACTTCCTCCTCACTACATCAAACTTTTGTCGATTTTGAAGGATTAAAAAAATGTTTGTTACTTAATTGGAATTAACATAAAGAGTTGTTTGTGGATTACTTGTTCATTCAGTTATCCGGTTGTTTACTCACTTCATCATTCGTTTTTTGTTTATTTAGTTATTTATTAATTTCTTAATTTATACATTTATTGTTTTAATCTTTTAATTATAAATTTTTTTATTTTATTTAGTTGTTCAAAAGTTGTTCATATAGATTTTCAAGAAAAGAGTAACAGAAATTATAAAAGTGCAGAAAGCAGAACTTTGAGTATGGTTGCATCGCATTTCTTTTGTTTATGTTTGTTTCTGTCTCGACTGCTCATCCCCCTTCCCTCTTTGCCTTTTGGAGTTCATTAAAGTACAACAAAAAAAAAACTAAACCGAAACTCAACCCATAAAGCTCTTTAACAATATTTTATGTTTCTGCAGGCGTGGCCCTCTGTTTGAGTTCCCTTCCTGCCCTGCCCTCCGTCACCTCGAGCATAGACTGTCCATATAATTATGGAATCATTTAATTGTTTCAATTTTGGGCAACTAATGTTTCTGGGGCTTGGCCCCATCGGTAATCTGGCGGAACCTTTGACCGATATAACCCTCACCCTGCTTATGCCCAGAGTAATGCCCTCTCGAGAATTGTCGTCTCCGTCACAAGTTCTTTGGGGAAATTAGTTGGGCATAACCCACTCGAATCGTCAGAGGAAACGTTCCTCGAAGCCCCTGGGAGAAAGGCAAAGAGGTCGAGCTCGGTTCAGAGAACTTCCCACATCTGATTAAAGAAATAATCAAAGGGAGTGCGAAATGAGAAGGCAAGAAATGTAGGGGGAACAATTTTTAAAAGCAAGCAAACTTCTCTAGACCGACCCAAAGAGCCATTTTCGTTGGACCATCTGAGAAAAACATACAGTGAACCTATAAAACTCACTCAGTTGTTGATGCTTTTTTTGAATTATTAATTGAAATTAAAGTTTTTAAATAAGCTGAATCAATATTTAGGTAAAGATGAAAAATAATGTTGTTAATTGTGAATGTATAAACAAACTCATTCACGTGTTTACGGCTAAAACTCCCATATGGTTTGACATTTTATGTGCTTTAGACCAATCTTAAACGTGTTTCACAAGTATCTAAGTATCGTTACACGTTAGCCAGCCTTGACTGTACTACTATAATAATTTGCCGCATCTAATATCGCAATTTGGCGTGGTACGAGAAGGAGTTCGGCGGACGCTCGAAAAACACGCGGTTCGTTGGCTTTAAGAGTGTATCACACAGGCAATTATGAACGTTGACCTTCTGCCAAAAAAAAACTTTTCCACTGCCCGTAAAAGGTGAAAGAACAGAGACCAACCGACGAAGACCGACCCCAAAATGAAGGTAACAAAGCCATTAGAGAGACAGAAGAGGCTGTGCGGGGTGAATGGGGGTTAGAGCCAACAGCCAAGAACCGAGGCAAATAACCAAGAAGAAAATGCGCCCAAAGAACAAAAGTTTCGAAAAGCAAATAAACAAGAGCTGCTAAAAGGAGAGACAGATAATAATAAAGAAGGGGCGCTCGCTGCCGTCGAGTGCAAAACAAAGCAAATTTTTGGCCAACAAAAATGACTTTACGCCGGAGTCGGAGTCACGGGGTCTAAGCCACCATATATACACACATACACCTCTGGGGCTCTGTAGTTCTGTACCTGTATCTGTATCTGCAGCCGTATCTGTGTCTGTGCTGTGTACTATAACCTGGCGCTGACTTTGGCTCTTTTTGAAAGTTGAAATGCTTGCCTAGGTAGAGCCAATAAACGAGTTTGAAACAAAAGAACAGAAACAGACGCTTAGCTAACCTATCTCTACCTCCCAGCCATCATCCCCCTACACACTGCCAACCTCCCTCCCTCCCCAGCAGCCCTCAACTCCCCCAATATCGCGCGTGTGAAGATCGCGAACTGTGGAACGAAATGGTAACTGGAACACGAGCTCTGTGGCATTGAACCGAACCGAATCGAACAGAAGAAAAACCAGAAAAGGCTGGCAAAGAGCTTCGAGGAGTGATTACCCCCCGCAGGTCAATCATTTCCAGTCGAAAATATGAAGTCCACTTTGCTGAAATTACCCTGCATTTTACTCAATGATGGATTTTCTATTACATAGAGCTTGGATTCGTATTTCATATTTTATAAAAATTCAAATTCAAATTAGTTGAAATGAAGACAAACTATGGTTCATCCGGTCGTTCACTTAGTTATTCACTTTACCAATTATTCTTTGTTCATTTATTCCTTTACCTATCTTCATACATACATTCAGCGATGTATTTATTTCGTTCGTTTATCCAAATATTCAATTATTCATCCATTTATGGATATCATTCAGTTATTGTTAGTTGTTCACTTGTTCATCCATTTATTCGCGTATTGACTAAGTTAGTTGTACTCTTGCTCACTAAGTTTGTCAGTTGTTCACCTCCTTTGTCCTTTAATGGTACACCTTCGAGTATTAAACAACTATGTCTCGGTTATTCACTTGTTTATTTAGTTGTTCTTCTTATTTTCAAGAACAAATTAAAATTCAACATATTTTTCTTTTGCACACCTCAGAAGTACCTTTAATTAATACAAAATAACAGTTTGTTCAGAATGTTTTGGTGACAGATTCAAGCTCACGTGTCTCGCACCCCCAATTTACCAGCACCTTTCATTAAACCACTTGTGTTGAGAAATTTACCAAAAAAGTGACAGTTAAAGCCGGTCATAATTAACAGCGTTCATCAATTACATCAGACTGGCATCCCACCTCTGCCCACCGCAATGACAAAGCTCTTAAATGCGGCCCCAAGCCCACCCAACTCCCACCACGACCTCTAACATCCCATTGGGCATCCCCCGCAGGGAAGCTCCTTTTTTGTGTGTAGTGCATAATTAACGTAAAGTGTTTCGCATGGCAAACAAAAAGAAACAAAAACAAAAAAAATGAGGGAGAGATCGAGAGGACATGTTAGAAATAATGCGTGTACTTAAGGGCTTTTATACCCTAGCAAATGGCTCCATTATCTGGCCAACAATTTGGTGGTCGTCTATAAAAGAAAGCAATTGGAGTCTGAAATCGATTATAATTACTTTATCTTAAGAAAACGTAAATTTATTATAGTAATTATCCATGGAAAAAAGCTTAATTTATTATTTTAACAATTGATTACATTGGGGGATGGAGAGATTTCAAACAGTGAACATATCCAATACCAAATTTTAATAATAAATAAATAATTTGATACAATAATATAATATAAGACTGTAACCCCAAACCTCTCTTTCTTAATATTTTCAGAAAATCCCAATTTACTTGACAAATGGTCCAAATCTTACGACTGATATTGGAAAGAAAAGGGGTAAGTAACAACCCATTTGTGGTGATAAAAAAAGAATATTCAGGGTTTCGTTAAAATCTACTGTTCAGGTCCCTTTTTTTGTTGGTGTTGTACACATCCGCATAGACAATAAATCTATCTTGAGACCGCTTTGGCATCTCTCTTCTCTGTCGTGTGTCCTTCGTACTAGAAACCCAATACCTGCCAGCATGTGAAGAGGAGCAGCTCTGGATAAACTGAAGTGCGGATGTGGAGGCGGAATGAGTGATAGTACAGGGAAGAGACGAAGAACTGGTCGGTCGTTGGGCTTATTCATCATATCTCACGTACGCGCCTGATGTCTGGAGTAGCTCCTCTCCTCTTCTTTGTATTTTTCTGATTTATATGCCATGCGGGCGGGCAGAAGAGAGGAGAGACCCGGGACCCCACATACCGCATGCGAAGCATGTGCTAATGCTGTTATTATTATTATTATTTTTCGCTGCTATAAGTCCACTTCCGCGCCAGGCCTTTGGCCCCCCCAGTATAAGTAAAGCACTCTCGCAACAGGACATTTATCCAGAGATTTCATGATGGCATCACTGATTTTATTTCACTTTTTGGTTGTACATATATTCATATGAGTCTTCTGTTGCCGTGCGAGCAACAAGTTATTGTCTTTTTTTTTTGTTTTGTGTCTATTCATGGTCCGCAGGTCGCCGGTTAGTTGGTTTATTGACATCAAGTTCTGCCAGCGTCGACGCTAACGTCAGCGTTAGCTACACACTTTTTCAAGTTCGTGAATTTGTTAGCCGTTCGTTGACTTTTGGCGTTGTTGTTCTTCCATGTCTGTTAACGTTTTATATATTTATTGTGTCCAAACTAATGTCACTTTAAGGCTGTCTCTGTATTTAACTCTCTATCTACCATTCATATCAAGGTTATGTTGCGAATCGTGAATATAATCTATGATTTTGGAAACTTTACTTTCTACAATAAAAAAAAGGTGCAAAAAGTGGTAATACATTATTTCAAAACCTAAAAATCTATAAAATATATAAACATATTGTAGATCAGCATCATAATTTCAGAGAAATTAAAAAACTTTTTAATAAAAAAAAATTTTCTGACGTAGTATGAAAGTTTAAGTACAATCTTAAAATAAACCACGATCGTATCTCGAACCGTGGTTTTGAACCTTGGTGATTTTTCGGAAAATTCTTTCGGGATAGTCTTTATATACAAACCCTTCAACTTTTGTAACCCGGTATCTCTAAGGCGGCAAACGACCATATAGCGTTTCGTTCTCGTTTTAGTTTCGCCATTCACTTCTAGTTAACACTCTCTGACCCTTCGCAACAACATTTTCGCAACATTTTGACCAAAACCCCGTGAGTTTTCCAAGAATCAAAGCAGAAAACATGAGAAAACGTGGAAAGAGCACAAAAAAAGCTCAACTGAAGTTCGTATTTCAACGAGCTGATTGAAATTTCCTGCTCGTTGATGAGGGGGCGTCTGCTTCGCTTATTAGTTTAATGCGAATTATGAGGTCAGTGCTGAAACAAAAAAAAAAACAAAAGAACAACAAAGATACAGAGACACTCACAGCGGGAAGACACCTAAGAAGAAGACTCACACAAAGAAATTACGAAGAAGGGACGAAGACGCCAGAAGAGAGTTCAAAAAAATGCCCTCATTAGCTTTAATGTAAGGGGATATGGTGGGCGTTGAAAGCCGAGAACGATCGGCCTCGAACCTTCAATAGGGGATCCAAGCGGATCCCCCAAGCTCATGCGGGCACATGTGTCTCCAGTTACGTACTTAAATTCCAGAAAAGTACATTACTGATCAAAATGTGTAAATAAAATAACACATTTTTAGACATTCACTTTGTTTGCATATTGTTCTAAGACATAAGTTGTAAACTTCAATGCAGCCATTTGAGATATGAACTAAAAGAGAGTGACTACAATACTTTCTCATTTCGTTACAGATTTTGTGATCATCTTTTACTTTTATTTCACCCGTATTCATTATTTAATAAGATTTTAAAATCTAACAACCTTAACATAAAGTTCGCCAAGTGTTTGCAAACGCTATTTTCTAAGTTCGCTCGCTTGATATTATTAATCGAGACTTCAGTCAACGTCTTGGGTATCTGGGCTACGAAAACAGTAACAGCAAAAGCTAGGAAAGAATTAGTTTAATTTGTTCTTAAGAATTCTCAGTTGCTTTGTTGCTTAAGAGGGCTTGATTACAACATGCTCAAATTGCCCGTGTTCCGGAACTAAGAGGTGTAACTAACTGTTCATGAAGCTAACGCGCGGATCCATTAATGACATAAGAACTGACAAGTGTGACCAGAGATGAGTATTTCCTGCTTTCAATTAAGACTCGACCACTCTCTCATCACCTGGTCTTAACATGAGAGCGAGTACGAGAGCGGGAAAGAGAGGGAGCGACAGCTGCACAGCAACTCCTGCTAATTTCCGGTTTCAAGTGTCACATTTTTTTTCCAGCCCAAAATTATTGAAAGAGCCATAACAAATATGTGATCGCTGGCCGTATTTTATGGTTTATGGGTTGGGCTTCCCCCTCTCTTCCCTTTCGATCAAGGGAAACATCTGGCGGCGGTTGTAGTTGTTGTGTGTGCGACAGCTGCTAAAAAGGGATCGCTCGTTCCGTTCGTTGTTCCTCTTGCTCTTCTGGCACATTGAAATTAGCTGCCTTGGGGTGATTATTATTGAAACGCGCTCGATTGAATTGTCTGTCAATATGGCAATAAAATAGTTGAGGCTGCTGGGGTCGAGCTCCTTGTGAGAGAGACCTTACCCCTTTGCCTTGCTCTATTCCTAATTTTAACTTATTTGGAAACTAGGGACATTTTTCAAAATGTCTTATTACTTTTAGATTGAAATCAATTCTATAAATTTCTATAAGTGCATAAATGTGTTCTTGATTTTTGAATATTATATATATTTTATAAAATAACAAAAAATATCCTATGGCCTTACCATAGGAATGGTGTCAATAAGTCAGGTACACAAGTTTATTAGCCAATGTAGAAAACTCATTATAAAACTTACTTATAAATAACCATTTGTTCATACTTATGTATGCGTTTTGCATTTTTATGATTTTTTTAATGTTTTTTTTTATTATTTTTTTACTTGTAAATATTTTAAAATTGTCATATTCTTTTGTAATATTTTACTACCAACTCAGGCTTTTTATGTACCATATGTACAGATGCTTGAAAGTTGAATGAAAGCCTCTAAAAAGGCCGTTACGTTCATGTTCAACTAAATTTATTTAAAAAAAATATATAAACATAGTTCTTACTACTCGACTGCATTTTTATTTTTATGTTTTATGTTTTTTTTTTGTGTTAGTCTTGTCTTGTGTGGCAGATGTATTCCACAGTTGGAGAACTCCGACTGTAGTGAAAATATTTCAACGCTTGGCGTAATTGTTTTTTTTTCTTCTGGCTGCCTCTTTTTGCTCGTTTATTCCTTTGCTGTCTTGTTTTCTGGCTTTTTTTCGGCCGTATCTTTTTTGCTACTTTAAGCACGTCGTTCGTCAGAGGAGTAAAGTCGAAGGTTCATGAACCGCCGGCAAGGACAAAACATGTGGCTACGGGCGGCGGCGGGACGGAGAAGCGGGCTACATGGACATATCGATCACATGGGGAGGAGGCATATATTTCTGTCTGTGTGCCGTATACCACAGTCCCACTTGTTTCCCAGCCACAGCAGCATCCCGCTTCGCATTGTATCCCAGAGAGCCACTTGAACCCGTCAATTCTTGGAATTTTGGCGGGGGCTAATCAGGAGGGAACAGAACTATAGAGCGCCACTCTTGGATACCTGCTAATCCAATTATTTTGTTGAGATATAGGGTACCACGATACAACTTTTAAAGAAATACTTTTAATATATCCAGATTTTATATATTAATTTCTGTAAAACTATTTAATGAGCATCCTACAAAGATACAAAATAACACTGGCTTTTTATTACCCGCTGGTTAAAAGTTAATTCTTACAGATACTGACAAATGCGTTAATTCCTCTAATTTTATGAGCCTTACATGGTGGTGACTACAAAGTTGTACTCTCTATACTGTAGAGCCTATAATCAAATGCAAAATAAAATTAAATGCCAGTTTACATTCTTATTGTTAAACTAAAAGTATACAACTTATCGTACAAGAAAATCGATTGTATTAACTCTTGTAATTTAACCGAACGAAAGGAGTGCTGTTAGGCACTGAATTGTACTAATCTTCTCTGCTTCCGAAGTCAAAAAAGACTTGACAGGCAGTTTGGTCCCCGTTAAGCTCTTACATTGACCGGGTAGACAACAAAATTATCTAAGCAAGGACTTAATCTGTCCGTGAAATGTTAAAAGTCAGTGTAAAGGACTGTCCTTAATATAGATTCCAGTTTGAACAGAAACAAAGAGGTTACACTTTAAAGATAATGGTAAACTTAATTGGATCAAACTAAATCGAACTACCTCCTCTTGTTCGAAAGGTGGGCGGTGCGTGAGTCACGCAGCCTCTGCTGCGATATTATCGCAATTGGCGAACAAGAAATCACTGACCTTGACTTTAAGCAAAGTTTAAGGCCCTTTGTGCCTGGCAGTATAGGTTTATATGTATGTTTGTATGTATTGACGTATGTATAAACACTCGAACGGCAGCATAATTATAGAGTTGAGCGGCGTGCGCGTTTATAGACTGGTTTTGTTGTTCTCCGGACGTAGCTTGACGTCGACGTCGACTTTGACTGCGACGCGACAGAGACGCCAAACGGCGGTTTTGCCATTCCACGCTGTTCTTGAGCCGCGCGTTGTCGATCGAAGAGTTGAAGAAACGCACATGACGCAAGCGCGCGCAGACTTTTACATTCCCATTTCCATTCTCGTTCCCGCCGACGCTCCTTTCTCTCCCCCTCCCTCTCACCACCTATTGCATCAGCGGTGGAAGCGGCAAAGTCAGTTGTAAACTAGTCGCTTATTGTTGTACTTGCCAGGTTGGTAATGACCATAAAGAGCTTAAACTCGCTTATACACTCGAACAAAAGACAGGTGTGTGTGTGTGTGACTGCTGGCAGAGTTCTTCCTTTCTCTGGAGCTGATAAATAGCAGCTCAGCCCGTTGGGGGCTTTCTGACAACACTATACCAAGAATCGCAACACAGATTTAATTGTTGGAAAACATTTTAAAATAAATACTTTTGAATAAATAAAATTTCAAATTTCGGATGAATTCCTACACTACAATTACCGGGACCTGTAATTATCGTTTCCAGTTCAGCTTTCATTTTAAAATTGAATTTATGCTAATTTCCTAGAATAATAAGTTATTGCGAAACAGAGCCGAAAATAAATGTTAACGATAATCTTTTGACTCGCTGCGTGCACCGTTCTATGCATGGGGTTTTCCTCCTAAACGACAACAAAAAACCTGAACAAATTACCCTACGACCAGTGTTATTTTCTGCATTTACAATTCCCTCCTGCTCGCTGTGCAGCCCTTTTTTTGGTTCTCTTCTTTTGGTTCGGCATGCTCTCTTCGCAACTGCAACTCACTCCCACAATTATACATGCAGAGACCGGAATACTTGGAGTGCACTGCTCCGGTTGTATATATACATATGTACATGCTATGTCTGTATGTACGTTTGAGTGTGTAGGAGGTTGTCAGAGGTCAGTCTCATTCCGGGCAGCGCAGCTTGCGTTGCCTAGCCGTGGGTATGTCTGTATGTATGTACATACATATGTCTGCACTAAGTTCCAATTGCCATTCCATTCCATTCCTCTGGCGTCGTTCTGCAGCCGAAACTAGATTTCGCCTCCGCCGCCTCTCTGTCATTCTCTGGCGCTCCCACCCTCTCTCTGGCTGGTTCTTTGTCTCTCACGCTGGCGATAACTGGTTGGGTGAGTTTTTTGTCGTCGGCTTGGTGTTCGTACCATTTCCGTTCGTTCCCGGTTCCTCGTTCCGCGTTCGGCATGTCTTTTAAAATTCTTCTTTGCCAGTTTCATTCTCATTCTCAACTCTCTCTCTCGCCGCGAGCGAAGAGAGCCATCCACAAGAACGGAACGTTCCGCTTTGAGCGAAACCTATAAATACAAGTGCAAGCGGGCCCGCTCTCTCTCTCGCAACACTGAAGGAACTGACAGAATTGAGAGTAGCAAAGTATCTGTATCTCGACTTGTGTAAAAACCTATAAGTACGGGTGCATGATACAGACCATTCAAAACCGACCATTCGGACCATTCAGACCATTCGAAAAATAAAACTCGTGGCGTGCGGTGAAAAAATTTGTTCGCCGCAATTTTTCGACTCGACGCACGTTTGTTCTTTGTTACATTCAATTTAAAATATGCTATATTTAAGGCTATAAGCTGTTTGCAAATTTTATAAGCCGGATAAACACGGAAAGACAATCGCGTTAATTTTTCGTCAAGCTCAGAGAGAATACAAGAGCGTCCCCGTGTATGTGCGTGCGAGTGAACTGTGCGAAAAAGCAATAAAAGTATTAATACTAGTGGAATAATAATTAAATCTAAGTGCAACAACAACATACACATACCTAGCCTATGTACGTATGAAACCGAGTACAGAGTACCGATCAAATAAGATTATTATACATATAAAAAAAAGGCAACAAAAAACGAAAGAAACAAATTGTTTGGTTCTGCTTAAGTTTTTCTTCTTCTTTCCTTGATGCTGACGCTGGCGTCGCAGCCGCGTAGAGTTCATCAACTTGTTTAGAATCGCGTACGTGAGTGCGTGGCTGTATCTGTGTGTGTGAATGTGAGTGAGTGTTGCCTTTTGCCTGCTGCGCTTCTTCATTGGTTTTGTCTACGAATTCTCTTTCGCTCTGAGTCTCGCTGTCTCTGTCTCCTTATGGCGACGCATCACTTGCATTGTTTCTGTTTGTTGCAATGCAACAAAACATTTTCTTGCCGCCTTCCTTCTTCGCGTTCCGTCTTCCTTCTACGATTCTGTGCGTTTGTGTTTGTTCTTTTGACGGGGCGAGCTGTGTTCTTGTTTGCATTATCTTTTTACGTTTGTACGCTTTTTGTTATTATTATCTCATTCCTTATTTTGTTTTGCGCCCCCTGCGCTTTCTACACTCGCGTCCACTGAAATTGATGTCGGCAATCCATGATATTCAAATTTCATCTTCAAAAGGAAATTATAATGGTTTACACAAAATTAATAAAATAATAAAAGTGACGTAGCATTTTAAATATCTATTTATTTATTTATTTATTTCACGAAATAGCAAATATCTGCCATAAAATGTGTTTCCATTGCCTCTGTCCAAATAAGGAGTGCTTTTTAACGATGTGTAGGATTTGTATTATGTTTGTTATCAAAAGAGATCTGATTATGAAATGGTTTAACAACCTTTAAAGCCCGAGGGGTGCGCACTTCCTTCAACTCGGAGCGCGACCTTCCCGCGTCCACACAAAAGAAAACGTATAAAAATAAAATCCGAGAGTCGAGCCTATTTATTCCGACCCAACTGTTTCAACAATTCCCCGCCATTGGGTTTTGTTGTTGATATCGTTATTTGTTATTGTTGTTGCTGCTGCTGCGTCGATGCGGAAGAATAAAACACGAGTTGGTTTTCTTGTTTCTCGTGTGTATTTTAAACAAAAAATTATTACGGCAATGTTCTCTAAATTTAATCACTGAGTATACTGACTGACAGGCTGATCGACGTGTGAGCCACGCTTGGGGCTCCTCATTAATATACAAACTGCGTGAGTGAAAATACGACAACTCTAAAAACGTGTTTAAAATTTGTTCCTATCTCTGTGTGTGTGCAAACATAAAACAAATGTACAGAACGGAAAGAAGAAATACAGCATAACATGTCTGTCGAACGCTATTTATTCCATGTGTCTTGTTTCACGCTCGATTTGGCAACGCTAGCAGATCTCTGATTAAAAGTTGTCGCCGTTGGCTGTGCTTTATGTAGAACCGATTGCAGTGGGCCCCGGAAAGCGGGAACATAATAGAAGAGAACAGCGATTAACGCAAAGTCAAAGGTTCCCCAGTACTCAAAATAATCGGGTCTGATTTCGTCTACCCAGAGATTCTACGCTTGGTATTATATAGTTTGCGAACCGATGGTTTTTTGATAAATTGGGAAAACATGTTTATAATTAATGCACAAAAAAGCCAGAAATTCTTATGACGTTGTTTTGAGCACAACTCGGGAAATACCTGTTTAAAGGTGGCTCAAGGCAAAGTTACATTAGTTTGAGAATCTCTTTAGGTATTTATTTATTTATTTTTATTTTTTTTTTTAAGCTGTTAAAACCCCAGTGTAGAGTATATTTATTATATTTTTAATAAGGTTTGTACTACACACTATGTAGTTTAAGTAATAAACCTAGAGTTTACTGTAGCTGCGCTGCTGCGCGGTACATTTCCTGTGATTTGCAATTCACATACGTTCACGATTCGCATTACAGAACGTTAAAATGAGAATTTTAATTCACGATCCTTTCATTAGGGCCGATTTGGGCCATTTCCCAGAACTCGGAAAGAAGAATCTTGTGCAGAATGCATTTCCTGCCCGCGGCGACTCTGTTCTCTTCCGAGATTTCTAGAACTCGGTCGGGGTCGCTCGCTTGCCAGTTTCTTCCAATCTTTGCCAGCACTTCTTGCTGTACCAATATGTGTTCTCTGTTCGGTATTTGTGGGCTTGAGTATTCTGTGTGTGTCTTGCACTATCGCAAAGCGTCGCTTTGCCACCACGTAATAGATAACGAGGGAACCCGAAATTGGTACAACTCTAATTGAAAATGTTAAGAAGATAGTAAATATTTATCGGAACTTAACACGCAAACGAGGCGAGCGAACACGTTCCACTTGATTGGATGATGTGGTAGTGTTGCAGCCCCTAGAATACTATCTATAGATGGCGCAAATTTATGTTTTTGATAGCAAAAGTATATACTTAGAAAAAATACCAACAAAAAGATACGTATTTGTACATAAATCTTTTAGTTGTCATTTTTTCTAAGATTTTATGTTGCAGACATGCGATAGCTCGATAAAGATATACCCATAAAGTTTATTTATTTTATATTTGTTCCTGGTATATTTGAATTTGCTCTCACCGTTTAAATATTTCTCACCCGACACTGTACCTGTGCGCAAGGTTGTCTTGCTATTTCCTACCACCAGTGTAGTAGAGCCCAGGACATGCAGACACGCGCTATCTCCGTTCCACTTGCATCCATTAATGCCAATGCTCACAAGAGTGAGGGAGAGGGTAGGCACCAGCAGCAGCAGCTAAAGAACCACAGACACTACAAAGCGCAGTAAGAAACAAAAATTGTGTGCAGAAAAAAAAGAGACAACAAAGGAGAAATAAGAAGAAAAAAAAAACAAGAACTGCAACGACGCCGTTGACCTGCGGGGTCTTTGACGGGAGCGGGAAAGAGTCTGAGCTAGTCGTGGGAGAACGACCTGAAAGAGAACGAGAAGAGTGGGTGAGGTAGAAGGAGAAGAGATGCACGGCGTCTGGATCTCGGGGCACATCGCTGTTGTCTGCTAAATTGGATGCTGCTGCTCTTCTGCTGTCCTTATTCTTCTACCAGTTCTCTTCATCTCTCCTGTGCAACAATAAAACTCCCTTGTGCTTGTCGCAGTCGCAGATATTTCTTTTTCTTTCCTTCTTTTTCGCCCATTGTCTTCAATAAAATGCGTCGAGTCAATTTCATTCACCAGCAGCTGCTTTGGGGGTCGCCGTGATGCCCGGCTGCTGCTGACGCATAGCTGGCACCGTCTGAGAAATTAACAAAAATAAAAGAAAATAAAAAAAGCGGGAGGAGCAAACGGCGCAGAATTCGAAGAATTTTGCTGCGGATTACAGTGGAGATTTCCTAAATATTTCCAGTGATTGTCATATTTTTGTGAACAGAATTTGGGAATTATATAAAATATTAACCATATTCTAGACTTTCACAAGCCGTAAGCATAATAGGTAATAGGGCAAAATCTATATACTTGGCTTGTTAGTAATTTAAGTTAAGTATGTATATTTATGTAATCCTAAACTTGGTTATCACATGTCTAATCTTGACGCTCAGGCTCTGATATCGGTATCTAAACAAAAGCTAAATATGTTAACAGACCTCCCAAATACGTCCTCAATATATAACAATTTTTGTATTTCAATAGCTGATATGTTTAAAAAAGATAATATTGCATGAAAACGTGAGAATTTTAATCAACAACTTTTCCTCCAAATGTTCTTATACATAATGTGCGCCATCGTTAGCTCGCACTTTTTGCTGTTTCTCTCAGCCAATATCTACTGTATTTCAATTTGCATCGAACAGAAACAACAAGAAAAGCAATCGATGGTCGTGATGTTGGCTGGCGGTGCCTTTGTCTGCTATGAAGTTGTGGAGATGCGATGGTACATGGAGCTTGGAGCTTGAAACCTGGGATTTTGTTGGGATGAGGATTGGAATTGTGTTGGGCTTTGGGATCTGGACGGATATTTTATCTGCCAACTGTCAGCGTTTTCCTTGTTGTTTTTGTGGTACCTTTAGAAGAATGTGAATTTTTTGTGTATATGTGTGTGATCAGAACAGGTAAGCGTAGTTTGCTTTGTTCTGTTTTATAGCCGTGCTCTTTGTGCTGGTCTTTGGGTATGTTTTCGTGGGTTTTGTACCCTCTAGATACGACAGCGGTCAAACGATTAGTTAAATATATTGTAAACTATTATAATGGAGTTGCAGAATAGTTAACCGGCTAACTCAGAATTTGAGATAGAATCACATTCTTTTAAGTTAAACCTAAATAATAACTAAAAATACTTCCCAAAATATAATTAATGCAGTTATTTTTTTGCATTGCCAATATTTTGTTCCACCATTGTGTGCATCTGCCTTTGGGTACCATTGAACTCTGCTGCAGCCGCTGCTGCTTGGACGATTCCGCAGTTGCAACCCCAAAAACGGACCGCAGGGGAATGCATGAAAATGGAACGCTTGTTTATTTTGCTGCACAACCAGAACGAACGCTCCCCGCTTCCTCTACCACTTTTTCTTCTGTTTGCCTTATTCCTCGTTATTTTTGTTGCTGGTTTGATTTGCATTTATATGGAATTACAGTTGTACTTGTCTAAAAAAAATTATAAAATTACAAAAAGGGCAAGCAGGGTAACAAAAAGTAAACATCGTTTTGCTGACATTTCCTCATATACAGAAATATTATGGTTTGCATCTTGTAATATTTTCCGTTATACTGTTTAGAGCTAGTATGAAGCATAAGATGGGATTTACGATGTACGACTGTAGTGGAGTGAAATGGCGCGCACCCCCTTTTTATATATTTTTTCTCCCACATACGATAGCTTTTGGCCTGAACTTGGTGTTGCTGCCCAAGTTTCTGATCATTATTTCCTCCATAATTATTATCGCCATCGACGCCGTCGCTTGGCTTTGTTTTTCTTCCACTTCTCCTGAGCCATGAAATTTAAATCTTGTACAAATTGTTTTGCATTAGTAATGCCTGTGGCGCAGTTTGTTCCACTTCTCACATGGTTCGGTTCTTCTGCTCCGTTCTTTTCTGGTTCTGGTATATTCTCCGCTCCCTTTTGTTGTGCTTTCCTCCTTCGTTGTTTCTTATGCGCCTCTTCGCTGTGCTTAATTACAAAATATGGAAGGGGGTATAGCAAAAAGGGGTGCGGCTCGCCGCCCTCAGTGCACTGCACTCGCATTTCTGATTATTAGCCTTCTCTCTATTTTTAAACACTTTTACAAGCACTCTGGAATTTGTGGCCCCTCCAAAAAGAAAAGGCAATGTAAAACATATGGCACCGACTTTGAGCTATGGCACACTCTACTAACACTCGCCCGCCAGAAAAGCGGAAAAGTGCGGAGACGACACAACGATTCTACAATTCAGATGGCCTGTGGCCCCAAATGATATTAATCTCATGATATGCAATCCAACTGTCAATTCGATTTGGCCTGTATTCCTGATGGCCGCCTGCCTTCTGTCAATTATCTCATAAATTGGTTATCTAATCGATAGACAACTTACTCATTATCAACCTATGACCAAAAAAAAGAAGGAGAAGTCATCCCTATATTTTTCTTCATCAACGGTTTTACGAAACTACGCCAAATTATTGTTTCAATGCTCTGGTTAGGGCTGAATTTTGTTATCTTATTTAAAAATAATTCTTATTTCATAGAAAACGTTTAAGTTCGATTATTTTTAAGTTAATCTTCATAATTTCCAAACATCTATGCCCATATGTATGCATGTATTTATGTATGTGATGTTTATCCCATATACAATTTTTAACTTTTGAAAAATATTTCTGATCGATAAAACTAAAATGACATGTATTTTTGGCGTAGGGTACTTGTAGATTCCATAGTGCACACTTCTTGCTTCTCTTCCTCTTCAGCCGGTGACGTTTTTGTTCTATTCTCGTGTTTATTAACTAATTTGTCAAAATTACCGGTGGTTTGTTTATGAGTCAGTTTCTTTGCCTGTTAAGTCTGTCCGTGTGCGAGTGAGTGTCAGGTGTGAGCGGACTGTGCTAACGTGGTGATCGATACCTTTTGAAGATCTCCGAAATGCTTTTTCTTGACTAGATTTCTAGTTTTTCAGTCATCCCCTCAATTCGCAACAGTTGGCAAAAGGAAACGAAAATTACCGCTACTTTACATGTGTAAATCTTTTTATTGTGTGTGTGTGTGTGTGTGTGTCGTCTGGCCATTTTCCGCATCTCTTTGCTCTTCTAGCTCCGACTCTGTCTCTTTCCGGCTACCGTGTCTGCCGGTATACAGAAATTTTTCGCTATGCACTTATGTTGATGAGCTGCAACGTCATTTCTAGCATAGCCTCTTCTTCTTCTCGAACGTTCTGTGGCAACATAGAACAGAGATAGGGCGAGGAGACAGAGATGGGAGGAACGTTTCTGTGTGTGTGGGAGAACATCGCTTTGTTTTTATTGCTTTTGGCTGCGGTCGTTGCCCAAATTGGGGAAAAAACATGCGCAGGCCAAAGTTATCGGTTATCGCTTCCTGCTTGCTGTGCTCTCTCTTATGTGCCTTTCTGTCTCTCACGCAACCTGTAGCGCGCGCAAATAAACCGTTTGTTGCTCTTTCTGGGGAGGTTTTCCGTATTCTTTTCTGTTGTTGTTGTTGCTTTTATTTGTTTTGCTGTGGGTGACTGGCCGCCATATTGTTTTAGGGGTGGCTAAACATTTGCGAGGGGGTGGTACGGAGAGGGGGTGCAGTTTTATTGTTGCTTTTGCAGCCGGCATTCAACAGTTCGGCAAAAAGGGAGCTCTCTTTGCGCGGGCTCTCTCACTCGAGCCCTCTCGTCGTCCGTGCTTCTAGCTGTTTCTGGCTCTCTCTTTGTAAATGTAAATAGGATGTATTGATTTTTCCCTGATTTTCTGGCGGGGTTTTACTAGAGTTTATTAGTTAATATGGGGGAAAAAAGGAAAACCGCAGACAGACAGCAGCCGCAACGTTGCACTTGTGCAAGCCAGTGACTCCCCTTGTGCTGCTATTGTTGTGAGTGGAGCAGAGCGAATTCCCAGGACATTTTGGCGCTCTCTCTCTTTTGTCTGCCGCCGCCTCTGCCGGCGTCGCTGCTGGGATTCGAGATGTGAGCTTTACCCGGGTCGCTGCATTATGCGCAGAGTTAGTTTTGCAGGGAGCTACGTCGCATTCACGTCACGCAATTGTACATAAATAGCGAAGCGTTTTTTTCCGTTATAGCAAGGACGCAGGGAAACATAAAACACGTACGCACGCAGACGTCACCTAGCCTTGCATTTAAATATCCTTTCTAATAATAACAATACTAATTATATTCTCTTTCCAAATTTCCATTGCAGCCTTTTGTGCGCGCGACGCAATAACTGGGCAGCTCTTGAAAGTATGCTACAAAAATTTGTTTCAACGTGTTACTGCAAGAACAAGAAGAACAACAACCATCAACACCCCACGCACTTTATCATATAGACTGCGCTCAAGACAGAGACAGAGGCGGTTAGAGAGAGAGGGAGGACGAGAGCAACAAACTATAGCAACAAGAAAGCAAAAACAACAACCAGGAAGCGACGTTACCAACTGGAATATATATAGAAATTTCTACAACAAAAACACAACAAAATAGTAAAGGTAAGTGTTGGCTTATCTCCGTTTATCACATTGTACAGTGGTCGCTCCTGAAAGAGAGAATCTGCGCCGGATATGTATTATTGCTTATCAGGGATTAACAGGTGCTTAGTGGATATTGCAAAAATGTATTTGGATTAATATCATCTAAAAATAGAAAGCTCTTAATGGGAAAATTCAAAAGGAACGTTTAATGTTGGATTTGCATAAATTTCAATGCAAATTGGAAAAGGGGTACTTAAAAATAGAGTCCCTTAGTAATTCAGAGCTCACACTCATATTAAATATTTAAAGCCTGGTTTACTTCACAAAAAGCATAAATACTTTTAACAAACAACGAAAGAGACTATTATTTACGAAGCATTGTTAGTGAAAAACTTTTAGGTATAATAAAAATATGCTTTTTGCAATTAAGAATTAAGAATTTGAGCTGCTTAAATTTGTCTTAAAAACCTTTAGTAATATAGATAATCTAGGATAATCCTTTAAAGTAATTGTTTAAAATTACCCAGAAATGCAAACCAAATGCATTGCAATTTTGTTTTGTTTTTTTATACATGTTATGTTATACCATATAAAAAACATAGTACCTATAGTTTATTTAAGATAAACATTTAATTCAATTAATTCAATTTAATTCAGTTATGAAGCACAGTTTATAAAAGGTATTGTAAAACTTAAGAATAAAATAGTCAGTTTTGAAACATTAGAATTGCAAACAAAGTTCAGGCCAAGCGAAAGGAGTTCCTGGGGACCACTGTAAATGCCGATTGTGCCGATGTGTTGTGTATGTGTGTGTGCATGATAAATGTACATCCAGTCTAGACAGTTGCAGGTCTCCAGTTCCCTTTTCCCTCCTCCGGGCCACATCCCTTTCGCATATAAAACTCCCCCTTGGGCGCATTTTTTGGGGTTGATTTTGTATTTCGCTTCGTTTCGCTGGCTCTCTTTGCTTTCACTTCAATTGCCTTTTACGTTGATTTTCTTGTTGACGGAAGTTTCGCTTGGTCTGGAAATCTGGAAAAATTTCTTGAATATTCGATACCCTTTCTTTGCGGATTAGGGTACTACCAAAGCTTTATAATGCAAGGGACATCATCTTTGAAGTCCTTAATATTTTTTAATTCCTTTCTGACACAATTTACATTGATTTAAATTTAAAAAAAAATTACAAATTCAATATCTGCCACATGATTTATGCTTCCTTTTATAATGTTATAGGGCCGCCTTGGCAACGCGCTTTTGTTCACTTACTTGTAACAAAAGTGCAAGGATGTAATATCCATTGGCTTACCGAAGTTTGTTGCCTTTATCGTTTTGTTTACTTTTTTGCGACAGGGGTTTGTGGTACACAACTCCCCCCTCCCACTGCCCTCATATTTCTACTGCCCGTGCCCCCTGTTCGCTTTCCAACTCCTGTTACTTTCCTAGCCGCCATTCCTGCTTCTGATCCTTCTCCTTCTCCTTCTTCTGTCCAAGGCAGCGAACCGCGAAGAAAGACAAAAGGGGGGAGTTAAATTATGATGAGGGGCTCTGTGAAGTGCTGAAGTTGTCCGTCTGTCTGTGCGTGCGTTTATTGCATTTGCTTCCTTCTCCGTCTTCGTCTCGGAAAGCAGGATATTAGGGGGAAATTAGGGGGAAGGTGGCGGGCGTGTGTATGTGTGGCAGGGGATTCCCCTCGCGGCCAAAGTTCTTTCATCCCAGAGTACAGCTTCGCTTCATTGTGGCGTAAGAAATTGGAATTGTGTTAAAAAGCATTCCGTGGGTTTCCTAGTTTGATTCGATCCCCTTTGGATGGAGAATAGTCGTGCCTACAACACATACCTTTCAACCGTTTTCAAGGATGTTTAATAAAAGACGGGTCACAGCTGTCAAGCTTTTGGGGATTAGAGTCTTTCGAACGTTGCTGTGGATGGGGGCAATTAACTACAAATTATGATAACAAAGAGAGGGCAGGACGGGCGGCGTGACTAAGAAAAAGGGGCTGCCAGTGGAATATATTTGTTTGTTGGTGGGGCCATGGAAATGCCAAATGCGGCTGAGTCATGAGGATAAAATAAAGAGAGACAAGAAAGGACCTCAGGTGACTCATGGTCAGTCAAGGGATAAAGGTATAATATGTATAGAAATGTATATTAAATGTTTAGCTATGCAGGCCTCCTCAGAAATGACTTAAAAGGATGTCTAAACGTATGAAATGAAGTATTTGAGGGCTCAAATTCAATCCAATTTGATTTTTTTTTTGTTGCATACAGTAGGGTCCGCACTTTAACTGATTTCAAAATCCACAGCAATTTCTCTGGCACCCCTGATAGCTAAGCTTTTAAAGTATTATAAATGAATGAAGCCATCGTAAACTCCTTGCGCCATTCTAGGAGTAAGTACTCGGGTAACGACCGCACGTTTAAATGAAGAGCAGCCACCATAGTACAATGTTCCTTCCGTGTACACACATTAGCACTCGTTAATAATTCATTTTTCTCAATTTTATTTTTGCGCTTGCCGTGTTTCTTTGCAGCTGTTACTCCTAAAGGTAAACGGAGCCACCGACGGCAATTACAGCTCTAAGATGGCGTCCTCGCCGACACCATCACTGGACTCGATGCGGGGCGGGGCGAACTCGATTGAATCGTACGAACACGCCGGCTACCTATCAGACTCCCCGCTCACTCTGAGCGGTTCATCGCCACCGGCCAGCGATTCAGCAATCTGCAGTGACGAGTACACAGTCGGGAGCAGCGTCAAGTCCCGGTCAGAGGTGACGGTGATCAATGGTCATCATCCCATCTCGGCCTCGGTCTCGTCCAGCTCCTCGGCTAGCTCCTCATCCTGCTCATCGTCGTCCTCGTCGTCATCGTCCTCATCGTCGTCCAGCAGCTCCTCAACCAGCGGTCTCAGCGGCTGCGGCAGCACCAGCAGCAGTGTGATCAGCACCAACAATGGAACCACAAGCAACGGGCCCGGCGTCATTGGCAGCAATCTGCAGGGCAATGGCAATGGCAACAGCAACTCGGGAATCAGCAGCCTGGTCGTGGGAGCGGGCAAGGGAAGCAACAGCAGCAGTGTCAGCAACGGCAGCAGCAGCTCATCCAGCAACACATCCGCCAACGGATCGGCGCCACGTTGCACCGCTTGCAAGAGCAAGTGCAGCGATGCGGTGGCCAAGTGCTTCGATTGCCAGAGCTATCTGTGCGCCAATTGTGTGACTGCTCACGAATTTATGCACTGCTTCAACGGACACAATGTGTGCTTGATCAAAGGCTTTGAGGCCAGCACCACAGTTGGCTCCCCTCTTGGCTCCGTTGGCTCGCCGAGCAACAATCCGGCCTCCAATGAGTTCAAGTACTCCAGCTCGCTGACCATGATGCTGCAGCAGCAGCAGCAGCAGCTCGACTCACAGCAGCAACAGCAGCAGCAGCAGCAACAGTTGCTGCCGACGCAGCCCATGTCACAGCTCTCGAAGATTGTACTAGCCGCTGCCGCCCAGGCCAATTCCCAGGAGCAACAGCGAGAGGAGAGCTCACTCTACGGATCACTGCACCCACAACAGCAGCAACAGCAGCAGAGACTCTTTTGTCCGCGTCACAAGCAGGAGCTCCTGAAGTTTAGCTGTCGCACCTGCTGCATTCTGGTCTGCAAGGAGTGCATCGTCCTGGAGCACTCTACCGGACTGCACGAACTTGAGAATGTGCAGTCGCCGGGATTGACACCAGCATCCACCGCTGGAACCTCAGCCAATGAGACAGCCCTGCAGACTCTGCTTGCAGATATGCGCGGCAAGATTGGCGAGATTGTGGGTATTGCCGGGAACTCGGACCAGAATCTCACCAAGGTGAAGCTCCAGTATCAGAAGGCGCACAACGAGCTGAATGAGACGCATCAGTTCTTCGCCTCCATGCTGGATGAGCGCAAGACGGAGTTGCTCAAGGAGCTGGAGTCTCTGTACTCGGCCAAGGTTAACAGCAACAGTGCGTGGCAGCAACGCTCCCGGGATCTGATCGACAAGGGTCTGGCCACCTGCGAGGCTGTGGAGCGGAGTCCGGCACCCCCGTCATCACTGCTGGCGGAAGCCCTGCTCCTGCGCAAGTCCCTGGAGCAGCAACTGCAAACGGGCATCCAGGAGATGCAGCTGCCCTTCGAAATGGAGTTTATGTCCAACTATCAGTCGATTCAAGCCGGCGTTCGTAACACCTTTGGCTATATCCGAGCGAGCAGCTCTGATGGCGGCCATGCCGGCCTAAGCCTCACCAGCAACGGTCACGGAAAGCAGCCACCGATCGCTAGGCCCACACAGAGCGCGAGTAACAGCAGCGCCAGCAGCGCGGGCAGTGGTCACCATGGCGGACACCATCAGCAGTCGCACCATCACGGCGGCCATCACAGCCATCACCAGGCGTCGTCGCATCATCATCAACAGTTGCAGGCGCAGTCCTCGCTCCATGGCCTCGGTCTGGGATTGAGTGGCAGCAGTTTGCTAGACAGCAGCAGCTCGACTGTGGGCGGTGCAGGCGGCGGAGCCTTTAGCAATGGAAACCTCCTCTTAAGCGGACGTGATCGCAGCAACGCGTTGGCCGTGGAGCAGCACTTTGGCGAGCTAATGCCCAAGCGCGGAGGCGGTGGCTACAGCGGAAGCAATGGAACTGGCGCCAACAGCACCGTGGCACACTATAATCCCTACGAGAAGTGGAGCAACGGCGGCAGCGATAATCTCTTTTCGTCTGTCACAAACGGCGGTGGAGCAGGCAGCTCATCCGTGGCCGATGCCTTTGCCAGCCTGTCCTCCGTCGGAGGCGGTACCGTGGTGAGTGGCGGTGGCAGTGCCGTTAGCTCGGATTCGCTACTAGACTTAACCAACAAGCTGCTGTCGGCTACCATTTACCCGCCAAAGTCGCAGATCAAGCGCCAGAAGATGATATACCACTGCAAGTTTGGGGAGTTCGGCGTCATGGAGGGACAGTTCACGGAGCCCAGCGGTGTGGCGGTGAATGCCCAAAACGACATCATTGTGGCGGACACGAACAACCATCGCATCCAGATCTTCGACAAGGAGGGACGCTTCAAGTTCCAGTTCGGTGAGTGCGGCAAACGGGACTCCCAGCTGCTGTACCCGAACCGAGTGGCCGTGGTTCGCAACTCCGGGGACATAATCGTCACCGAACGCTCACCGACGCACCAAATCCAGATCTACAACCAGTATGGACAGTTTGTGCGCAAGTTTGGAGCCACCATACTGCAGCATCCGCGCGGCGTGACTGTGGACAACAAGGGACGCATTATCGTGGTGGAGTGCAAGGTGATGCGCGTGATCATCTTCGACCAGAATGGCAATGTGCTGCACAAGTTTGGCTGCTCCAAGCATCTGGAGTTCCCCAACGGTGTGGTGGTCAACGACAAGCAGGAGATCTTCATTAGCGACAATCGGGCCCATTGCGTCAAGGTTTTCAACTACGAGGGCCAGTACCTTCGACAAATCGGCGGCGAGGGCATCACCAACTACCCCATCGGGGTCGGAATCAATTCCAATGGCGAGATTCTGATAGCGGACAACCACAACAACTTCAATTTGACGATCTTCACGCAGGACGGGCAGCTGATCTCGGCGCTCGAGTCGAAGGTGAAGCATGCCCAGTGCTTCGATGTGGCGTTAATGGACGATGGCAGTGTGGTGCTGGCCAGCAAAGATTACCGGCTCTACATCTATCGCTATGTCCAACTGGCGCCAGTGGGTATGTAAACACAGACACACATAGCAACACACACACACTCCATGGATGGGAGTCCGGAACGGGGGGGCAGAGGACTGTCAGGTGTCGTCCGGATCTCTCACCTCTCTGCTCTAAGCCTAGTTCTCTCAATAGTCTGACTTGCGCGGTCTCCCCCAGCTGTAATTCTAAATCTAAATCTAAAGCTTAAACTGAATCGAAATCTGAGATCGGAGAAGAGAAACAGGAAGAGATAAAGAAACTGAAAGCGAAACCGAATCGAAATCTACATATATATTCCCCTATTCTCCTCTGAAACTGTCGTACTGTCGTCGTCTCTCATAGCCTAACGACTTACACACGCACACTGTTGGATTGCTTTTTATTAATTATCTATTTAAATTATTGTTGAATTTTGTTTTGATTTTTTATATATATATATGTAATTTTACGCTGTTTAAGGCTTAGTTTTTATATTTTTTTGTGTATTTGTTTTACGATAAATATATATATATATGGATATCTCTGTGTGAATTTTCACGTTCATGTTTTAAATCGGATCCCAAATTGAGCAACTCTTTGTTTTTCCGCCCCCATCTCCACATCTCTCGCGTGCAAGTCTCTCTCCCTCATTCGTTTTGAAAGAAAAACAAGAAACAAACACTAGAAATGACACTTTAAAAATAATCATTATAATAATACAAGAAGAAATCCCTCCACTTTTAACTTTGTTGCAAAAAAATAAAGTTAAAAACTATTTAACAAAAAGGAAAATCGTAAAAAAAAGATACTTTAATCTAAATTAACAATTAACAACCCCAAATGAGGAACAAGCCGCGTATCGAGCGTTAAATAAGTAATAATTGATTGTAATTCTTAGATATACCCTTATATGATTGCGCAAATTGTTTGTTATTATTATTTTTGATTGCATAAACACATTTTGATACATACATATATATTATTATAACTGTTTTTTACGTTTATAAATTATTTTTGATTATACAAGAACCTATTGATTACTGATTATTTATATTGTAGACCTTAATTATATGCGCTAAGACATGTTTGCTACTTTTATACGAAATCAAAACCGAACCCAAAACAAAACAAAACTGAACCCAACCGCGACACACAAACACCAATTCACAAATTTTTATACTCGCTTAGTTTTTATGTTTTTTATTGTTTTATACTATTAATGTACAACAACCATACACACAAACGAAAACGAAAAGAAAAATGAATTTGATTAAAACAAAACCACCACACATTGCCGTTTCTTAATTTTAAATCTTCAAGACCAACAATTACAACGCACTGAAAATAGTTAAAATAACACATTTTTGTTCATAACTGTTACAGCTATTTTTTTGTTTAGGAATTTATTTTTTTTTTAATTAAAATTCGACAAATTTGTTATTTGGCCTGATAAATGATTTGTTGTCAAATGGAATTAAATATTAACAAGAAATGAAGAAAAGTTATGTGCACACCAACACATGCGACTGGTTTTAATTATAATTAATTCGATTAGCGAATGTGAGCGTGTGCATAGATAAATCAAATTAAGGAGTAAACAAAATAACACTTAACTGAAAGTTGGCAATCAGTGCAGAAGACTTAAAACATTTATAACTATTATAATTATACAATTAAATATGTCTATGTCTCTATACATACGCATATATGTATTTATAAATATACATTAACTTATGATAAACACTTAAAAAAGTAAAGCAAAAATCTCAAAATAATTTAATAGTTATAAAATCGAAGAGAAGCCAAGCCAAGACGACCATTCGCTTCATTGTTTTGTTTTTTAACTCTCTTGGTTTCTTCGAAAGTAATATTAACATTTGAAAAAGGCCACATGGAGCGGTGTTCCGCACTGTATTTAGGTAGACCTTGTTGTTGCTTGCAATAATTCAGATTATGAAAGCATTTAAGTTTGCCGAGCCTCAAAAACAATGCAAACCCAAACGAAAGTGTTCTTTAAGTTAAAGGTTAGACGAAGGTGTGACAGGTTAAATATCTAAACTGAATACTTAGTGTGTACTATTTAAGGCGAAGGTAAAACAAACAACTTTTTGAGACTACAAACGCAACATTAACAGGAACAGCATTTAAAAAATGTTTATTTTGTAATTCTTTTTAAAGTAATGATCACTATTTTTCGTTAGTTTTGAGCTTGAAACGCGACGCTCCCAACCTCTCCCCGCCCTCTCTCATTAACCACACCCACGCATAAGCAGGTATTAGAATTCTTGAATATAATTTTACGAATATTGTATTAAAAACAAAACGTAGTATTTAACTAGCATAGTTTCCCCTTTGTTTGTTTTGAAAAAACGCTTTTTTGCTTTGTGTAACTTGTAACTTTGGTTTTTATTTTTATTATTATTATTATTATTATGTCGATTGTACTTTAAGATAATTATTTTTATTTGTGTGTATCTACTTAAGTGAGATTATTAAATATACGAGAATATATTTTTTAGTTCTTTCTTGTTGTAAAATTTCATTGACTTGAATTTGACTTATTATTGTATTTTGAAGCTGAATGTATCGATGTATAATGGTAGCTGTAACAACGACGAATGGGTTAAAAACAAAAGTATTGTACGTTTTCTGTGTGAGAGAAAAACAAACTCTTTACTTGACAACCAAAAAAAGAAAAATTACAAAACAAAACACTAAAAAAAAAACACAAAAACTGTTGAAAATTTTTTATATAAATTGTTGAAACAAAACAAAAACAAAAAAACAACCTAAAAGATAAATGAAACTGCTAATTGATGGTATTTATTATGGCCTAATGCATACTATTTAATTATATATTTATTATTAGCATTTTAGCTTGCACAAGCCGCGTTTCTGACAAGGACTTTTATTTGTATTTTGTGCTTGCATAAATTTGTTTTTATGTTTATCAACTATTATTATATCTTTATTATTACGTTTTAAAATGTTATACAACAAACTGCAAACTACAAACACGAAAAGTGGGACACAAGAAAGAATATAAAGAAGTAATATAAAATATATGCATTAACAATAGCCAAGCAATCTCTGCTCTAAAAAAGAAAATATAAAACTGTTGTAAAACCCTACACGAAAACACACACAACACACAACAAATGCCACAAACTGAGAAACTGAGAAACAATTAAAGATTTTTATACATATTCCGATAAAAAAAAAACCCGATTTGTTTAATTTATTTATTATTTGTTCGATTTGATTATATTTTCCGTTCTTAGCGCTTTTAGATTTGTACATTATTGGTTTGAACAGATGCGATGTTGATTAACCCTATGATGCCGACTGTCCCGCTTCCGTAGACCCTTCTTCCCGCCCCCTCCTCACCCCTTTCTGTGTGTCTCTGGCGCACCTATTGTACTAGTGGTAAACTACTTAATCTTTATATGGATATAAATATATATGTGAATGTATGTTGATAAACAAATTGATGAATTGAGAATCTAATAGACTGTGCAAAAAGAAAAGAAAATAAGGCAAACCGACAACAATTTTTTTAAATATATATTTCCGTATATTTAAAAATCTCGGATAAGCAGAAAACAAGCATAAATAAATAAAGAAAAATATTTTCTTTGGCACACAAAGAAAGGAATTATATAAAATATTTATACAAGACAAATTGTGTAACTAAAGCACAGTGTGAGCTATCAAAACGTACTACATAATTAGCAGTTTTTATTTCCGATATTCCAGATCGATATGTAAACGATTTATACCGCCAATTAACTGTGCTCTAATCCTCTATATAACCAGACAAGCGTCAAGGCCCTCTGATATCTTGCTCTATATATATGACCGATTTATGTATGTTAATATTGCCGATATAGTATATGTAGTTGGGCATTTCGCGTGTGTCGCCATTTGTGATTATTTTTTTGGGCAAAGTCTAGTTTTACCCGAAAAAAGGAAGCCAAAACAGAAGGGAAAATCTGAAAGGAAAGGGAAAAATTCAAAAATAAAGGAAAAACCACCAGATAAGCGCAAGAAAATGATAGGTAAAGGTAAAGAAGAATCATTTAGGAAGTCATATTTTGAGTAAAGTTAAGCGTAAGTGTTGTATAATAAATGGCAATGCATGCTAGTGTTGGAAAACACCACATATACATCCATACATATTATCCATATATATATTATTGCGACTATTATTTTTTATGATTGTTAGGAGCTCTCTATGAATGTTGAACGGAATCGAAGCGAAATCGAATCGAAGCCAATCCATCTACGGATTGGCTCCTCTCTCTTTTTGGGGTTGGTTAAGAGACTGTCAGGCACAAGTTACAGAACAGAACAGACCTAGATGTTAGGATATATATATAAATATATGTATATATACAGACATATTTGGTGTTTGTATGCCATATCTAAAAATCATTTTAATTGTAGTTTATATTTTTGATAAATGTTATTAAGGAACGGAACACAAAAACAAAGAAAAAAAAAACAACATAAATCAAAGGTCATTTGGCGGCATTGTTAAGCGTATTTGTATGGAATTTAAATTTTGTACAAGTTCTAGTAGAGATTGGCGGCAATTTGAATTCTATGTCTCCGATAAAAGGTAAAGGCAAGAGAGCAGCGAACTAATGAAGCAAACCAAAACCAAAACCCAATCCAAAAAGTAAATTAAAATTCAAACTGGCTTCGTAGAAGTGTTTTTAAGTATTATTAGAAATTACGCAGTAAAGAAGGAAAGCTCCCGAAGAAATGCTTGAACCACTAAATTATTATGAACATAACATATAGATATATGCATCTAATTGAATAATCTCAAAAACTGAGTGTATCTGTGTCGTCTATGTTTCGGTTAGCATCTAGGGCAAAGGACGATCGAAATCGTGCTGCGCTCGTGGCTTTCAATAAGTAGGATTTTAATTCTTGGTAGTGCTTACTTCAACCACATGTTTTAAGGGAATAGGAACACAGGAGCGTATATATAGTAATACATTTAATATGCATGCTTGAGTAGTGTCTGTTTGAATGTATGTAATTGGTATGTAATCTAAGAATTTGCGTAAAACGATTGCGTTCCATCCCCATCTATGGTTTTCCTTATTTCTCGTTAGGAGTAAGGAATTGATATATGATTATCTAGATTAGAAATTGAGGAACAAGAACATGAACCAGATCAATTCATCATTTCTGTAGACATTAACATACTGCTTTGGTTAGGAACTTCACCGAATATTCAAGTAGCAATCCAAGAAACACAACTAAACATAAATGATAAATACCAAACAAAATAATTAATGACTATGACTGATTTTATACACGAATTGAAAAAAAGATTTACACAACAAATTATACACATATACATACATATATATATATGAATATTTATATTTATAATGTTGCTACTATTATATGAAACGAGACAAGTTGAAGTTGAAGCCCCGGATAAAGTCCTGGACCTCTCCATCTGTAATACATTTTACACGTTAGGCTACTTCTGCTAATACTTATATATCTACGAGTATATATGAATATATATATTTATGTGTGTGTTTAAAGGCAAGAAAAAAACGAAAAAAAAGTAGTAGTGAACTCAACAGTTTTTTAACACTCAAAAACAACAAAATCTTAGACTGCTTCGAAAACGTAAACGTGAAACTTGAACAAAAGAACATAAAAACTCTTGTGAAATAAAATGAATATGAGACTCGTTTAGGGAATTTTTCTGAAAAGATTTTCCGTTTCCGCTTTTATATCTCTGCACTTGTTTAAACTGAGAAATTAAAACTAACTAACTGATTTAGGCTGAACAACTGATTTTCACTCTTTAATTGACTATAAAAATATGAACTCTAAAAACGCAAGAAAAATAAAAAATACAAAAAAAATAAGAACGAGAACAAGAATATAATGAATATTTTCGCTAACTTTTCTAGGTGCAAAATATAATATTTATATACATCCGTAAATTTAATCTATAATTAAAGTGCGTATACAAACTATAAGGCATAATAATTAAATGTTTGTTGTTAGCTGCTTATTCTTCCTATTGAAGATTACCTAATATATAAAACAAAACAACAAAAAAAATACATACACAATTCATATCCCGAGCATTTTGTAATTTTTGAAGCAAAGCAAAATATTAAAAAATAATACTAAAAATACAGCAAAAGCACATAAGAAAAAATTAAAAAAATATATATTTATTTAAGTCAAACATTTTAAGAGAGAAAGTTAATCTAACTTTAAACGAGAACCAAATGGGCAATGTATAATGCAATAACTAAATAAGAAGTTTATAAAATAATGACCTATTTTTGACAAGTTTTCACATTTCTTTTAATTCCTGTTCTTTTGGCCTAGAAAAATTACTCTATGACTCGAAATTTTAAATTACCTATATTCTTTTCTTATTTATAAATTCCCCTTTTTTAATTTGTTCAATTTTTATTTTCTATCTATTACAGTTTTGCACAAATTACACAGCAGCAGCATCAATGACAACAAGAGCTACTTGGCAGACAGAATACAGCAACATTTCATTTGAAAGAGAGATTGAAACCATACAAATATTACTATTATTAATAACAAAACATTCCCCATTTAATTGTGTTAGTTGTGTTGAATTTGTTGTTGGAGAAAATACATAAGTGGTAATTAATTAAGGATCGTATGCCATGCCATGCCATTTATATGAAAATGGATCTGCATGAACACGTTTACGTTACGCAATTATTTTAAATCAATTTTGGGACTCAAAAAAATTATATAAATACGAATATATTTGCAATTAGTGTAAATGAGTCTCTACGGTCGAACCGCACATAAAACAAACACAATACATAAACAAAGAAGTAAAGAATGTTGCTAAATCATTTGAAAATATGCATAAATGTTAGCTCATCTTACCCATAATCACGCATTCGCATCTAGATTTTAGATATTTATAAAGCTATATAGTGCAACTAAGCCGAATCATGGAATCATCATCTAGTCATCATGCATACACATATGTATTTTTATAATAATTAATATTAAACGAAACGAAAACAAATATGAACTAAACCGAAAAGAACACCAATCTAATGTTAAATGTCGTTACAATTAAGTTTTCTTTATATACACATATATATATTTATGTTTTAGCTAACGATTTATATATTTTCCGTCGAAGGATTGATTTCCGAGTCTCCCGCAGTTTGAATTTAAAACTAAATAAAAAAAACAAGTGTATACAGGGTTCTGCTTAAATGGCTTTCACATACCGTATATATTCATTATATTGTCATGTGAAAGGCTACATTTAGTATCTGCTAAAATATTATGTTTTATCTATTACGGTTAATTGTTTACACCATGCCATACGTTCTCGGTTACAACTCGTATATTTCGCTCAAATTTTGTTTTACAGTTAAGAAGTACTTACAAAGAAAACGAAAATGTTAAAGCAACGGATGGTGGGAGGGAGAATGTGGAAAATATGGACTGACAAGCAAATCATGTATATCATTGAGGGTTGGCATTTTTAGTCTTTACATAAGTATATAAAATAAATACAAATAATACATGTAGACTTTGTCAGGCATTCTTAGCTGTTTCGAAACGGGGAAATTGTTAACTTTTTGTGTTGAAATGAAAAATGAAAAACATAAGAAATAAAATAACATATATACACGCCCACCAAATGCATACTATATGCTATATACTGTTTCTAATATGCATACAAAGATTTAACCACAAACACACACACAAACACTGGTACTGAAACTGAACGATTACAACATTTGGTTAAAGTTCGCAACTGACTCAACTTACTGCCAGGATAGCTCAGCTCAGCTCCTCCTCAGACACCCTGCATAATACTCACTCAGTCAGTCGATCAGTCAGTCAGTCAGTCATTCACGCAATCAACCAATCCTACCCAGGAATCAAGCACAATTAAATGTAAACCAAGTGAACAGCATTTAACTTGAATATTTATATTTTTAACTTTTGTTTTTGGTCGAGAAGAGCAAATAAAGAAACTCAAATTAAAATATAAACTTAATCGTAACTAAATCGAATACGATGTAATTGAATGTGAACGTTATTAACTCATTAACTATTATTATAATCTAAGATTCCAACTGTATGCGCATTTTATACATATATAAAAACGTAAGGCAAACCAGATAAAAACGAAAACAACTCATTAATGTAATGTGTAAGGGAAAACAAAAATAACTTACATTAAATTATATATAAATATTTTTATACATGTGGAAAACGTAAAAAAAAAATGCATGATAATTCGTTAAAAGCTGCAATTTGATCGAGTGATGAGTTCTAGAACAACACTACATGAATTTCTACTCAACAACTCCATTGCGAAAGTCAAACAACATCGGCGTGAATTTGAGTATTTAACAACAAATGAAAGTCTTTTTAATGCTTAGGGGCCACAATTTTCGAAGTAATTAAAAAATGAAGAAAAAACATGAAATTATTATACTAATATATGGTATTAATTAACATTTAAAAAATGTTGTGTAACATTATTAATAAACCAACCAAAAACAACCAGCAACAACAACAATTGTATTGTAAGAATTTCTATTTCCATTAAACCACAATAAAATTATTTTGTTTTTAAATAAACCAAATGTCTGTCATTTATTTCATAAAGCTTCAGCTATTGTTACTGGTTTATTACCTTAAATATTAACCAGTAATATGTATAAATATATAGGATTGCACTTAAGGTGAGTAAAACCTATTTTGCTAAAAAGTGCAGTCTATAAAATTGTTAGGCGTAGACTTAACCGAACTGGTCCCCATGAGGTGTCAGCTGTGGAAAGTACCATCGGATGATAATAACTGGTAGCTTGGTACACATGAAACAGAAAACATTTAAAGATAAATTATCTACAAAAACAAAAAATAATCTAAAAATAAAAAGAATACAGATCTATCGTACATGTACTGATACTGTACCAATAAATCAATATTTTTACCATCCCTTTGAATTTAAAGATCAACCGAAATACTCCTTGTTTCTTTTTTGTATTTATTTATTTATTAAATCTAAGCTTAGCCTATTCTGTAGATTTTGGTAGTTTTTGAGTCCTGCAAAGGGAATAGGAAATAGGAAATTAGAAAATAAATTCACTTTTCTGAATACTATACTACTTACATCACCCGTAGTTCGTCCAGCGTGGGAACAGTCAAACGTGTAGGGAAGTGACTGGAGCCATCCTCCCCCTGCATTTCCACAGAATGCTTCTTCAACTTATGGTTTCGACAGTTGGCATTGCATGCAAAAGACTTTCCACAATAGTTGCACACATACGGCCGTATTCCCGTGTGGCTCAGCAGGTGCGTCTTGAGCGTCTTCGAGCGCTTGAAAAGTGCCCCGCAGACATCGCACTTCAGCCGACGCTCCTCGCTGTGTACCACCTTATGCATATTCCAGGTGCGTCGCGTCTGTAGCTTCTTGCCGCAGATGTTGCACACGAAGCTGGGCTCCTCGTGGATCTGGTTGTGAGCCTTCAGTCGAGATCGGTTCTTGAAGCTGGCCTTGCAGATGCTGCACTCGAATGGACGATTCTCCGTGTGCACCAACTTGTGTTCGTTTAGGGCCGTGATCGTTTTCAGCTGCTTGCCGCAGCTGTCGCAAATAAAGGGCTTTACATTGTTGTGCATGCCCTCCTTATGCATCTTCAGCGCTGTGGCGGAGGAGAGGGTCTTGTTGCATAGATCACAGGTGGTGCTGGCTGTTGTTGTCTTGTCCACTTTTACCCGCCGCTCAATTCTGCGGCACTCGCCTTCCCTGTGCTTCTCATACGAAGCTTGATTCTTGTAGACCTTCCCGCATCTCTCGCAACTCATGCGTCTACGTTTGCCGCTGTCATCAGCGGTTATTTCGGTGGCCAAAGTGGCGAGACTAGAGAATTCATTGGTTATGGCTGGCGGGAATTCGGGATCGTCTGCCATTAGATCCGGCTTGACATCCACCTCCTCCTCATCTTCGCTGGAGCCCGAGTAGGTAGAGGTGATGCACATTCGAGATTCCTCGTGCTGCGGCACCTCAATCAGCACATCATCAATTTCGAACTGATTTCTATGGCCGCTGTTTATATTGCTCTCCAGTAAAATGGGATCTATATCAATAAATTCCTGCTTGGGGACATCGCTTTCAAAGATATCTTTGGTTTGAGCCCGCTGCGAGGAGTCCGCATCTCTTATCATTATGAGTTCTTCACTTGCTCCTTCTTGTTGGAAAGACTCCTCCTGTAATACTTGGGTTGCATTGCCAAACTCTGGAACCTCCTCTATTTCCGGCACAGCCATGGGCTTTATGATGTGCGTCCAGTCATCCTCGCCTAGTCCGTACTGGTGTCGCAGAGCCGCCACATCAAGGCGCTTTTCCGGCTCCGTTTCTGTGCGTCGCAACACTTCGAAGATAGCCTGCACCTTGGTCACATGCTCCGCAAAATCGATTAGTTCGCTTATTAGTGTGTAGCATTCCGTACACAGCACACTGCTCAGTTCATCCTCTGTTTGCATCTAAGATAGAGAGAAGGGGCGTCGGGTTATATACCGCATCTCCTCAAACCACACCAACTACTTACGTGCACCTCGAAGTACTTGCGGATGGCCATTACCAGGATGTTGTCCCAGGTGCCCGTCTGGTCGTTCATTTGCACCTTCACGTTCCTCCTCGCATCGTCCTTGGCGCACAGTCGGCACCAGCTTAGCCAGTGGCTGTCCTCCGCCATAGTTGCAGGCCAATGCTGACGGGTTTCCAGTTGACTTATCGCATTGCTACGGAATTGTTTACTTTTTTAGCAGATTAGCGACTGATTTAGAGGTGCAAAAACATCGATGAATCGATCAGACTCTGTTGCTGCTCAAAAATACTTGATAACGGGTGAGTATCGATACTAGATTGTCATCGTATAGTATTTCCTTTTGTTTATAAAATACTATGCAATGTGTCTGGTATTATTTTCGGTTACAGAACTTTCTAACGGTATTAATTTTTAGGCGAATTGTGTTTTCCCTTTCACCAAGATTAAATATTTTAGTTTCAGCAAAATAAAAACACAAAAGTACATCCCCTAGACCGCATAAGAACAATTACCATAAACCTTTGGTGCTGCATTGGTTTCAATTTATTATGTTAAATTTTTTTGTTCGTCAAAAGCCTTCAGCAACGCGGACCGCAACAGCATGACGCACTGCCACGACAATACGGCACGCTTGCGGTGCCTGTCCAGCAGTTGAAGCAAAAGTTGGTGCATTGGATGCACGCCGGCAGGTTGCAACAGCCTCCTGGATTGCAGCACATCTTGGAGTTGGTAAAATTAAATTAGCAGCGTCCGACAAGGAGTTCCCGTGTGATCTAGAAATAGTTAAGAAACAAGAATGGTTAAATTTTATTTTTAAATTGAAATCAAAATTTCTCACTCACCACAACTTGTTTATTTCCAAAAGGTTTTTATTATTGGAAATATTCTAGAGATTTCTTTGTTGTGTTCACGACGAGACTCGGAGCCAGACTGATGATTTTCCTTGCCGGCATCGAGCAGCCTGAAAAGTTTTGACAGGCACTGGAATCCAGGGATTACTAGATGGAATGAAATTTGGGTTCTGTCCCAGTAAGGTGCTGTCGTCGTCATTGACCTTTAGTCCATAAAGATGACACGACTTTGCCTAGCAGCCGCCCCCGCAACCGCCACTGCCGCAGGGCGGATAGGTGGTCACACACCAAGGACCTCCGCACTGCGATCCAGGACAACAGTAACTGCAGTCAATAAGACAGCACTGGACGCAGGGAGTGCAGCGATAATAGCGACTGGGGCAACACATGGTGGCTGGAAAGACAACAAATCTTACTTTAAAAAAAGAAAATATCCTCCTCCAGACTATTTTTTTTTTTTTTTTTTTTTTCAGCATTTACACTAATGTGTATTTTTTAATACAAATTTGCACTCACCTACAAAATATTTGAAAAGGGAAGACGACGAAAAACACACCTTACTGGGCAAGGCTTAGAAACAAACTAATTTTGAAAGTAAGAGCTCAACTACATCCTCAAAATTGAATGCAAAGCCAGCTGAGGTAGGAAAATACTCAAATTAATAGAAAAAAAAATGCATGCAGTGTTTTATTAATAAGTTTATTTTGTTAATATAATTTTAATATTTTAATATAATTTCAAGGAAATAGTCTTCTCGCTGAGAGGGTAGTAAGGCAGTCATATATTTAGGAAAATCTCTCATACATGCATAACAGAAAAAGTTTATAAATATATTCTTTTAAATACGACCTCGGGACTCCCATTAATTACTAATGCAAATTTTTACGAACTCGCTTTTTTATTCGAATTTTTTTTCTCAAGGATTACATTACTATTTTGTTTGCAGGTTATGGATAAGTTCGAGTGTAGAGGAGGATCGATGTTATTCGCTCCCATTTGGCAGCTCCATGTCTTAGCAGCAACCGCTGGGGCCCCCGGGCATAATGGTGCATTGAATATAAGCGGGAGTGCAGGGCACGCAGCACATTTCAACGCAACAATTGTAGCAGCCGCAGCAGGGGTCGCAGCAACGAGGTCCACAGGGTCCGCAGCACATTTTCTGGACGAAGTTAAACCTCAGCTATAGTTCAATAGTCGGAAAAGGCGTTTCGCTTACCGTTTTTGGAATTTAGTTTTAGGTTTGCCAATGCGGCCTGATACTTATCCTTAATCCTTATCCAAAGAAACCAATCGAAGAGCTGCAAATGTGTAGTTAGTATTCTGTTTTATTTTGTCGCAGCTAAACTCACATTGATCTCAGTTAGAGAAATAGGATCTTACAACAAACAAAATAGCACAGAGAACTGTTGGACAAAAACTATTGCCAGAGGTGTTAACACAACGAGTTTCGTAAAACGAGTGAAAACATAGAGAAGATAAAAAGGGTAAGTAAAATAACCAGTGCTGAAATTAATACCAGGGCCTACTTGAGTTTAGGATTCTCTACTATTGTATATTAGAGAATAAAGAATTAAAAAACCAAAAATGTCATTGGTATGTACCCATAGCTAGCTCACTACAGCTTTAATAATTAAAATACTTACTCTTCTTTCAGTTAAGAAAATTCGAAATAACTATTATTTTGTATGCGTAATTACTGCATTTATTTTAAACTTTTTAATAGTCTCTCATATCTTTCATATGCAATGCAAGTATGGCGAACTCATCTGAGTTATCTACTATCTCATTTGAAAATTTAATCTGAAGTCTGGATGGAAGGCTTAGTACGCGGTACCAAAGATATGCCGCCCAAAAGGGCAAAAATCTTCGCAGTGCCCCGTATTCCTGCACCAAAGAAATGACTTAATATGGCACAGATATACTTTAGCGACATAGCGATGGATCAAGACTATGGGCGATAATATTAATTAGATGTTTTAAAGCCCACCTTAACAAAATTAAATACCTCACTTACAGACAATTTAAATTAAACCGCAAAAAGGTTTTCTGGTGCACCAACAAAAAGAGCCGGCCACCGAGCAGGGCCACGGAGACTCGTCCATAAAATGTTTAACATGATTAAACCAACCAGCCAGTCAGCTTTGCTGCAGTGTAAAACAAAGGAGAAAGATGAGAAGACATGGCCAACAATAGTGGGTGCTGGACGATGAAAATGCTTTCTTCTGTCTGGTCGACTCTTCGGGCTTAATCTAAAGTTGGAATGAGTTACAAAGACAGGAAGGGGACCCTACCTAAGTTTTTAAGAAATGTGTTAAAAGGGCTTTACAGAATGTTTAAAG
>VNJV01001302.1:0-13332 GCA_008042635.1 Drosophila nikananu | reverse complement strand
GTATTCTAACTGCGGCATGCCGAAGTTATCTTCCTTTTTTGTTAATAATTATTTATATTTATTTTTATTTTTTTTTTTTTTTTTTTTTTTTATATTTGTATTTACATCTAAAAAATTAAATTAAATTTAAAATATGTACACTTTATTTTTTTATTTTTAGAACAAGTAATTCCGTCTCCCTCTTTCCCTTTTTCCCCTTGCCTACAAGCGTAGTGCTGTCAAAGCATTGAAGACGCCCTCTCTATATAACTTTATACTCTTTGCCTCTACGGTTGCCCGAAATCAAATCAATAACATAAATGTATATTTGTGGGTGTCTAGAATAGATGGCAGAGTCATCAAATTGAAACCAGTTTTGAGAGAACGCGCGACCCGGGGATGGGGCAGATTGAGGATTAAGCACCTCGAACCGAAACGCGACTATAATTACTAAAGAGCCCCTGCCTTTAAATCAGTTGAGGCGACCCATTTGACTGGTGAACATCGATCGCAGCGTTTGGTTTGTGTTGAAATGAGACCGCCACTGAACCCCATCCAGGAGCTCCTCCTGGTGCTGCTACTCTGCCTGCTGCTCTTCGCCCCCGAATCTTCGGTCTCGGCCAGCAGAATCAATGACAGAAAGTCACCCAGCGAGGTCAGTCTCTACAGCGAGTCGGACAATGTGAAAATGCTGGACAGCGAATCGCTGCGGACGGCTCTGGTAATGGATGCTGAAAAAGGCAAGCTGGTGCAGTTCCTCAACACCTTCTGCGGCGACTGCCGGCGCTTTGCCCCGATCTTCAAGGGTCTGGCCCGTGACCTGTACAAGTGGAACTCCATCCTCCGAATCTACGGCATCGACTGTGCCCAGGAGCGGAACGTGGACGTGTGCCGGGAGTTCGACATCCGCCAGACACCCACGTTGCGTTACTTTGCTCTGGACTCCTACAAGTACAATCACAGTTTGGGCTTGGATATACCCAGCCAGGATCCCCAGGTAATAACCTCAACTCTGGCCGAGTTTATATCCCGCAATGAGCAGCCAAACTTCACACCCCTGAAAACGGATGATAGTGTGGAAAGCATATTCAAGAGGCACTCAGATCTTGGAACCCCAGTGCAGGTCATCGCTCTGGTGTTGCAGCCCAAGGATTCCCAGATAGGCAGGGACACGCTGCTCGAACTTTTGCCGTACAAAGAGTTGGAGGTGCGTATCGTGGAGGATCCTTTGGTCTTTGCCAGCTTTGGTCTGAAAGACTTGACCGACCTTAAGTTGGCCATCATCGATCGTGAGGGCAAGGCCAAGAATCTGAAAAGCACCGAAGACACCAGTAAAGCCTATGCCGCTGTTGTTGGGGAATACCTGCAGTCCCTCGATTACAAGCCAGAGCCACCACTACCCATCCCCCAGGTCTCTAATGCGACTGAGTTCTTGGATCAGCAGAATCAGGCCATCATAGAGGAGGTTCTGAAGCCACCAAGGAGGGTCTATCGGGCCGATCTAGAGCAGGCCATCGACAAACTCCTCCACATCGAGCTCCCCAAGCCGCCGTTCCTCCAGGGCAATAACTTGACTGCCTTGAAGAACATCATAACGGTGGTCAGCTACCTCAATCCACTGAACAAGGATGGCCAGCAGCTGCTGAGAGGCCTGCGAGGCTCGCTGAGCAAGGCCAAGACATTGACGGGAGTTCAGTTTGCCGAGACAGTGGAGTCCCTGGAGAAGCCGCTGAAGAAAGTCTTCAAGGGAAAGCGTTACGTTGGCTGCATTGCCTCGCGACCCTTCCTGCGCGGATTCACCTGCTCGCTGTGGACCCTGTTCCACTTCCTCACCGTCGAGGCGGCCAAGCCACCGTACTACTTCAAGCCTGGCTCTGTTCTCTTAGCCGTCCATGGTTTTGCCAAGTACTTCTTCGGCTGCTCGGACTGCTCCCGGCACTTCCAGGAGATGGCCAAGCGACGGCGCCTGGCCTCGGTCAAGAGTCACGACGAGGAGATCCTCTGGCTGTGGGAGGCCCACAATGAGGTCAATCAGCGCGTCGCCAGCGACTCCACGGAGGATCCCAAGTTTCCCAAGATCCAGTTCCCCAGCGTAGAGGAATGCCCCGCTTGCCGGTCCAGCAACAACAGCTCCGAGTGGCAGAGGCCGGAAGTGCTCAAGTATTTGAAAAATATCTACGACAGAGGGAACCTGAGCTTCTATGGTCTTCCCACTGCCCAGGGATATGATTAAATAATCTTGGAACTATCATTTTCAATTATTGTTTATTTTTACAATATTTATAAAAGTGTTGCACCTTTTCAACGATCCCACTGAATAAAAGTGATGTTTTCTAGAAGACTTCGAGTGGTTAATTTCTATAAGAGATTCACACATTTTGTAAAATTCTGATTTGTAAAGATTTGCAACGCTTGGCCAATCAAGAGCATGACAATAATAAACCCCATAAAGCCCCTTTCAGTCGCAGAATCTGGCTGTTTCTGCTGGCATTAAACGGCAAGGAAGATACTTTCCAACCTGATAATGGATTACCCAACACTTGGGCGCTAAGAGCTACCCAAACATACCTTCAAGGCTCTGGTCTCCTATTTAAACCTCCGTCGTCAAACTTGAAAAGCATTGTCCTTTCTTACCGTTCTCTCTCTTTCAGCCAGTAATTAATATAAGGAGAACTGTTACCTTTCAGTTGAAAAAGGCTGCGATGACTTCAGCTACTTCTAAGTAACTATTTATTTATTTATATTAGCTGGAAATTAAATCAAAAGGGGAGAATTGAAATTTCACATGAATTCGAAACGGTTACACAACAAATACAAGCCTTTCTAATACCTACGTTCTGGCTTTTGAAGACATCCACTCTCACCATTTACTGGAAATGGAAACATTGCGAAAGATCCAAACTTCAGGCACATCGTGGTCACTGCTGCTGCCACTCTTGGTGGTCTCAAACCATGTCACCCTTAGCTCCGCAGAAGCTCCAAGGAGGTCACTAGTCCTGGAAGAAGACACGCCCGAGAACACAAGTTTCCCTATGCAGAGATCAAGGCTGGGTAATCATTCAACGAATCACATATATCTGGCCGACTTGGAACGGGCTATCGATCACATTCTCAGAGCTCAACTTCTAAAGGAGAAAGTTTTCAATGGCACAAAACTAATCGTCCTCAAGAATATTATGGCCCTTCTGTACTACTACAATCCGCTCACAACAAATGAAGGAAAACTCTACATAAACAATATATATTGGTCCATAAAATGTCGAGTAGAAGTAAAACAATCCCACTTTGGGATGACTGTAAATAACAGTGAGCTTGTGGCTAAAAGCTACAGGGGAGACAGCTACTATGGCTGCCGAGGATCTGCGCCCCAATTGCGCGGCTTTAACTGCTCCCTCTGGTTACTATTCCACTTTCTGACTGTGGCAGCATCCAAGCCACCGCTCCGCTTCCAGCCGGGAGCTGTTCTTTGGGTACTTCAGGGATACACCCACCTTTTCATGGGCTGCTCAGAGTGCTATAAGAACCTCTGGTTCTACGCTCAGCAACGACTGATCGAGAAAGTGAAGACCCACGACGAGGAGATCCTCTGGCTGTGGAGGGCGCACAATCACTTCAATAAGGATTTGGCCGATTCCAACGATGAGGATCCATTTGTCCCGAAGAAGCCGTTTCCCCAGCCCAGACATTGCAGGAAATGTCGTACCTACAAGGGAGAGTGGAAAACAAATGAGGTGCTGAAGTATCTCAAAAGCATTTACAGTCCGGAAAAACTGAACTTGTTTGGACTGAAATCCATCTTTTAATATATTCTGCAGATTAATAATTCTCTTAAAGAGAAATTGTATAGCATAAATTTAAATATATACAATTAAAGGTAACATTAAAATGTAGCAAACACTTGAACTTACCCCTTCCTCAGGGAACTTTTCCAGGTACAGTAAGGGCATGAAAATTGCATAAATCTACTAAATTAAGCTTTTAGACAATATCAAGTGAAGCGTCACTGTGTGTAAATGGAAACCCTCCTATCCCGAAACACCACTTCCAGACGTTGGTCAAGTCAACTGACCTGTTCTAAGGCAACGCTGGCACTCGCTTTACAGCGATTACCCGCACATCAAACTGCACCGAACCAAACTGAATTATTTATAGAACATTTTTGCAAAATATCTACGCACTAATTTGCGCAAAGTAATCGATGTGGTGGAAAAATTTTCACGCATGCACACGGTCGATGGAGGAGGAATGACGCCCCTTCAGGTGGTTCGGTCTCATGCCCAAATAGGCAGCAACGGCAAAACGGAAGCTAAAAATTACCAGGGTGGTGCAGGTATCCCCCCTCCGGCCGGCAAAACTTTCTTCTTCATTGTGCGTAAATTGGCACCCCTCAAAAGGCCCCATAAGGCCGCATAAAAAGAGTTAACGCATTCTGCCCTTACGTAATGATGTGTATGTAAAATTTATAATATACATAAATAAATAAAATGCACGCAGTTTGGGATTGGGCTTCGTGGGCGGGGCGGGGGTTTATCGATATTTTTGCACTCCCCACCCATCGAAAGGGGGCGGAGCGAAAGCCTTGGATAGAAATTTAATAGCCGTTCGGCCCCGAGCACAACTGTACTTTTCGCGGGGATTTTTGTGCGTGCGGCGCCTTTGGAAAAGTTGAAGGTTCGGCGAATCGGTGTTCTTGGCAAGCCGTAAATTTTCGACCATATCTTTGCCGCCGGAAACCGGAAACCAGGGCCTATTCGTACGCGCTGCACTGCCATTCCATTCCCATTCGTCTTTCCCAAAACGCGATGCGTAAGGTGCGTAAAATATGGACAAAATCTATGGCACACCCGGCGGGCCCCTAATAGCAAACGGATATTGTGGCTTTTTGTCTTGTGAATCGCCCCAAGGGGATCGGATCCTTGCCGCCACGAGTGGCAGCAGCAGAGGAAGTGCTCTAATTGGGGCCCAAAAGATTTGCATAACGTAATTGCCGGGTCGGGCAGAGAGGAGATCTTGGCATGACTGACTCGGGGCCGGGCTGGGTGTGCATTAACCAAAAACAATAACCCCCGCCAGAATAATGCACAAATTATTGTTTAGGCATTTAAATTGCCGCTACTGTTGCGGCGATGAAAAAATGCTAACACAAAAAATAGCAAAATTAAAAAAAAAAGAGTACGAGAAATGAAAACAATAAAATGCCAGCTGAAGAAGCATCATCAGCAGCAGCGGCTGTCGAGGTAGCTCGTTGTTATAATTATGTAAAAACAGTCTAAAAGATTGACTTGACTTCTATAGCCACTCAGAAATGCACTGAGAAAATGGGCAGCTATTTATTTAATTTAATAGTATTTATTGTTGTGTTTAAATTAATTTTTAAGATGGTTTAAAAGAAGCAACATTTTCTGCTTTGAGATATATTTAAAAATAACCCTAATCGACTTTGAAATATTTTATTGCCTGCAATTGTGTCTTTATAAAAAAATACATTTTATTTTATATTTTTCTTATACTCTAAATAGATTTTATTAGTAAAGGAAAAATTACCTTTAAAGAAAAAATTATACGTTTGTTTTTTATTTCTTTTCTATTAAAAAAAATACTACATTAAGTATGCTTGCTCTATTTGACATTATTTAATTTATAAATACAAGTATGTCTTTAAAAATGAAAATATTGTTGTTGGTGGCATTATATTTATTTATTAATTTTTTTTGTAATAACTATTTCTGTTATAAGAATAATTTTTTTATCCACCTTAAGCGTATAATTGAAATTAGCGATAAACTTGCATAATTAGTACTTCATTTCAATTAATTCCCTAAAATAATAACCCATTTTGTGTCTCTAATTTTCTCTCTCTGCAACCACACACACTTACCCTCACACAACGGTGTGTGCATGCAAAGGCAACATAAATTTAGGGGGAAAAGGTTGGAGGGGAGGCATTACAACAACAACCTGGTAATTATCAGGCCTTAGCGGCAAGCAACATTGTCTGTGTATCTTGGCTGCGTTCGCTAACCGCCCCTCCCTCCTTCTCCTCCCCACCCTCCTTCTACCACCCCCTAACCCCCTATACACCATACCCTTCACACGCAAAAAATGTAAAGTGAAAATATTTTTTAAGGCACTTGTAGTGGGACAGTGGGTGCAGGTGGAGTGGCGGAGAACGCGGTGCCATCAAATGGGTGGCTCCCATTTTTGCCGTTGGCTTACAGCTATAACTCCCCCCACCGCCACCCGCTCTTCATGTTCTATGCGCCGAACTTGAGCAGTTTTCTATGCAGCTACATATAATTAAAAATAATATGAATAGAACTGAGAAAAAAACAAACAAAAAGCAAACAACCTGGGCATCAGGGAAGGTTTTCAGAAGAAAAAGCAAGTAGGTAATATAAGTTAAGAATAATGTAAAAAATAATACAAAAAATATGAGTACACGATGTTACTTAACAAAAAACTAAGGGGTTTAATTAGGCAATTTTATTACTTTCAAATCTTCAATGACTTTTAGGTTTTGGTTTAGAATTAGGAATTATATTTCGAAAATACCAAATTTTAACCGTAACTTCTAATAGGTATTTGATTTCATTATTTTAGAGTATTATTTTTTAATGATTAAGTTGTTAATATTAATAAATATAAACTAACCAATATGTTGCATATTTTTGCTATACTATTTATTTATTTAAGCCAAATATGGCTAATCTGGTCACCAAAATTAAGAATAAGTAAGAGGTTATAAATTTGTCTAACCGAATGCAATTGGGCAACGATTTTCCCAAAGTTTGTTGCCACAGCCAGCACATGATGATGATGCCTCCTCCCCCCCCTGGATCGCACCCCTCCCTGTGTAGGCCACAAACTGCGGCAGCTCGTAATTAAAACAATTTGTGCATAATTTTTGTACAAGTGCAGGGCCCAAAGCCGAACCCAAGGCCCCCCAGCCCCCTCCCCGGCTGGGCTTTTAAATAATAATTTGCTTAGTTTATGAAGTGCCCAAGTGTGTGCGTGCCTGCGTGTGTGTGTTTTGTGTGTGTGTCTGAGTGGGTGAGCTACATAAACAGTTCTCCTCCACCCCCTGGCACACAATTTACTCACTTGGTTGCATTTTAACATATTTCGTTACGTTTTCAGGCGGGCCACAGTCAATTGTTGCTGTTTTTCATGTATTTCTTACTTTTTTTCCTGCTGCAATATTATGCCGTGTTTTTGTTGTAGGTTTAATTTGTTTGAGTTTCATGCAACTGCAGCAGCAACCGCTTCTGTTGTTAATTTCATGTGCATCTGCCGCTGTAACTGCCTTCTTTCTCCCAAGTCAAAAAATATTTGTGCACGCAAAAAATGTTAATTGCCAGAGAAGTAGCAGCAGCAACATCAGAAGTAGCAACAGCAGCAGCAGCAGCAACATCATCAGCAAAAAGCGAACCATCAATGTGGCAGGGGCATTAAAATATTTAGGTTGCTTTTGCCACTGCTCCCAGCAGCTCTCTTCCCAAGCCTCAAACTCACAAGCCCAAAGGCCCTGCTGCCGACTCCGACTCCGACTCAGAACCTGGCTAAAATGCAGCCTCTCCTTGCCGCAACCCGTTGGCAGAACGTTAATGCGACTGCAACTGTAACAAATTGCAATGTCGCACATCTGTCTTCCCTGGCGTTTGTCGCTGCCTAAAAAAGTTTGGAAAAAACTGGCAACCAGCAGAAATGACAGAAAACTTAATACCCTACTTGGGAGAAATGGGAAAACTTCTCTTACCAAGAAAATATATCAAGATTGCAAGAGTAATTTCAAAGGAAATACTTAACCTTTAACCGGTTAAAATTATTTATTTTGAAAGCTTGCAGCAAGGGAAATTTTATGAAATTATATTTCCATAATTTTTTTATTAGAACTCAACCAAACCCGCTCATGGGTAAGGTTAAATAAAAGGCTCTATGACTTCTACGGAATTTTATTTCTTTTAACAAAAATTGTATATAAAATAAGTGAATATTTTCACAATAAATACTGCATCTTTAAATTATATGAATTTATTTAATCCAAAACTAAGCCCCCCTAAAAGGTAAGGGTATAGCAGCCATAAAAACCTACTAAAAGCCAGGTCCCCGAGATTGAGACAGAGGGAGACCTAAGCCAGAGGTCCAGAGCCGTGGACTCATATTTATTTTTGCTAAAAACTACTCAAACACGAAAAAAATTGTCGTTGTTCTCCGGGCATTTGTGTTTTTTTTTTGTGGCTATTGCAATTTCAGTGCCTGTTGTTGCTGGCATTGGCATTGGCAATGCCAATTACCGGCGACCGGGAACCCTAGCAATTTGGCCATATCCGGCCCCTTGGCTCCGATGCTGGCGCTGGGCCGAAAGGAAAAATCAGGTTTTTCCTTCCCTCACTTGTTGAGGCAGAGCTTGATTTTCGCTCTTATTTTTTGTTGTAGTTTTTGTCCGTGATTTGGTTGTCTCCCCTCTTGATTTTCCTGTTCGCATTTTCTTCTCTTCCCATTTAAAAATTTCAAGATCATAAAAAATGATAGAAAACAGATTCAATTTGCGAGGGAAAAGGCCGGAATTTGTTATGATTTTTATGCTGAAGGGGCCCAGAAAATCAAGGGTATTTAGCCAAGACACCTTGGCAGTCATTAGCCACATTTAGTTGCCTGATGATCATGGCTCTTACTGTAGCTGTATCTGTTCTGGCTCCTCTCCGCTCCTAGTTGTGCTGTTTTCTTTTTATTGTAACTAATGAATATGGAACTTGAGTCTCTTGTCATGTTGCGGCTGCGGCTATTACAAGATTTGAGTTGTCGCGCGTTTTGGACGCGTCATGCGGCCAGTTTCTTTATTTATTTACTTTTTTTCTCCAACTGATTTTTCTGTGTCTTCTCTTTTTTTTTTTTTTGTGCCACACATTGCCGCACGATCCCGAGTTGGCAAATGTGGCGCGCAGCGTTTAAACAGCAGTAGCGGCAGCAACAACAAAAAATGTCATAAATAAATTGCTTAGCAACATTTGCTGACGCGCCAAATAAAATGCCATAAATGATCGAATGCAGAGGAAGATTTTTAGTTAGACACTAGAAATGTTGATGAAGATGGAAACGGAGATGGAGATGGAGATGGCGATGGCCAATGGAGATGGTGATGCCAACGACTGCCGGGATGGCGACAGGAATCTCCAATGTTTTTCCTGTTGGGTAAATTAACTTAAAAATGCTACAAAAATCGTTGCTGATGAGTTGGCTTATAGGGTTGATGAATGCCAGACATTCTATTGTGCCCATTAATGTTGCTGTACCAACTCTTGCCATGGCCATGGCCAGAATGAGTTGAAACTGGCTATCTATCTGCTATCCCTAATGACTTGGGACACACACCATTAGGCGGGCTTATGGATTGGGCCAGGTTGGGTGAGTGCTTGGTGTGTGTCTGTGGATTTCCTTGATTTTCTGGCTCTATCAAAACAATTTACCAGCCAGCAAGGCATCGCCTGTGGCATGCCACTACACCACACTCTCATTCGGACACCAAAGGTGGCAACAAAGTTCAGGCTGAAGACGGATTAAGGAGTGAGACATGGCCTAAATGAAGCTGGGATTTTGTAAAGTTCAGGAAAAAATTGTTCTAAACTTAAAAATGGCTTTATTGCTTAGATTTTGTACACCTTTCTCATTAATTGTCAAAGTCAAATTGAATTCCCTTTCACATTTGACCTTCCTTTTAATATAAACCTTTGAAAACAAAGCCTGCAAACAGGCCATGAACGTACATCCTTATATAGAAACCTCATGTATTATTTCCTCAACTTAATTTAAGGCAAACTTACTACCAAAACCCATGTACCCACTGCCAGAGGGCAGCCCAAACAGCTGCCTGCCCGAGCAACACCTTTGCTAATGCCTGGTATAACAACTTAATCCACCTTGCAGCCTCCGACTCCACCTCGACGGGATTGCATCCTGGCTTGGATTGGATTGTGTGAGTTTCGGTTCTGTCAGACGCGCAGTCTGTGAATCGAGGAAGACACCTGGGACCTGGGATATGGGTTCTGGGTTCTGCGATGCATTTTAACGAGTCTCCTCCCAAATGGCGCAAGTCGCCTTTTTTTCGGACAAGCTGCTCAAATCATGGACTAAAATGGCCACAGAAATTTGATTCTGTCGGCCCATTTGTTGGCTTTCTTATTGCCAGAATGCTTAGGGGACAGCCTGGCAGATAAATTATGGTTCTTAATTGCTGGCTGAACTCCTATCTGGATCCTAATCAGCGTTTGCAGCATTAAAGCAACCGATTTTACGACGACTTTTTCGGGGGGGCAGCAGACACACAGATCTAAATTTAAAATTGGCCTCGTGTAAACATAAGTAGTATCGGGAACTGCATGTGCGAAACGCTGAATATAGTATGCATCTGCAGAAAATGGGACCAAGAGCAAGAGCAAGACCAAGACCAAGTGAGCCAAGGCAATGAAAAGCGAGATCAAGTTCAACGCACATTTGTCCTTGATAATTGAAAAGATCGGGGATCGGGGAGAGAGGTTGGGGCCTGCTGAAAACACACACAGGCCGCGCCAAGGGGGAGCCCGAAAAAAGTGGCGAGCAAAACAAAAAATAAACAAAAATTATGGCAGTGGATCGACAGACTTATTGCTGGCTGGCTGGCTGCCTGCCCCAATCCCTGGATCTCACCCGCCCGATCTCCTTCGCACATCAAAGTGCTGAGGCAAACCGGCTGGGGCTGTGCCAGGAATGCACAAACAACACACACACGCGCACACACCCGGGTGTATAATATATCCCCCAAATGTGTGTGCGTAGCGTCTGCCAAAAATACGCCGGCCATTAAGGCAGCCCCTTGTGCACATGCCTTGGCCATCCGCAGACGGGCCCACGCCAGCCGAAAAGGGGATTGGTGACGAATGCGACTTAGTGATACCCAGGGTCTAGGACAGGGGATGTTAGAAACTGAATAGAGTGACTAGATATGAGGAAGGTAATTAATATACATACATATTTGTAATATTAGATTAAAATACCGTTGACAAAATAATTAGTTATTTAACTCGCCACACAAAATAATAAATTATAATTAGACAACATTATGGCTTTGCTTAAATTTCTTTTTGAATTGTATTATTGTATTTGTTACTATTAAGTAGTAACTTGCAAAATAGTGTAGGTTAGATTTACCAAGAGCGAACCAAATACTTTATACTAGGGGCCATGCAGATTTGTGAGTCAAATCTGTGGGTGCCACCGATCTATAGGAAAAGATGAGATACCTAAAAATTAATGCATTACCGTAAATTAGTGTATTTAAGGTAAACAAATGCAGTAATTGTAAATGGAAAAATAGTATCGAAAGTAAACTAATGTTAAAATGCTACTGTTTTCTGAACATAAATGAAGAGAAATCTCTCTGTAGAATGTAACTTAGTACCAGCTTTTGTGGTATAATAATAATTTGTAATTCTATAGGTAATATATAAAAAAATGTCATATAACTCCCTAAGACCTCTAATAAGATCTTTGATACTTACTTGATATTTCATAATACCTATTAAAAACACAATTTAAAAGGAAATCAAGTTAAGTTCCTGTTCCAATCAGCATATCCCTTAACCCACTCAACTACTAGGTACCAATATTCGGTTGAAAAGATAGGGTGGGGTGGGTATCCCATCCGTCCGATCGTACGTGCCTCACTGGCTGTTGGCCGCTCTCTTCCTACCGCTTTTCTCCCAACCAACAGCAACCCCTTCTTCATTCTTCGCAGAATTTCCGAAAATTTGCAATTGACTGGCTGCAAAAACAAAACAAAAAAAAAAGCGACGAAGACGAAAACGAAAACGAAGACTCTGCTGCCGGTGGACTCTGCTCCTGGTGCCCCTCTTTCCGGCCCCTCCCCCCTGCTCGAGCCGAAAGAAGAAAGGGAAGAGAATACAAAAATGTTTATGCATTTTTTCTGGTCACTGACCGTACTCAAGGTTTTTCGTATTCTGCGGTTCAGTTTGGTTTTTTGCAGTTCCTTCGCCGCGCTGCGTAAATTGCATGCGCACAAAAATTGACGAATATGCCAGGCGACGTGTGGAGAGGGGCAGGGGCTCAGGGGGCGGCAGAGGGACAGAGGAGCAGAGGGGCCGGAGCGGGTTGGAGTATTGGAAGAACAAGGCCCAGAAGAGAATAAGGCAGCGACAAAATGCGAGTGTGCGCCCAAAAAAAAGAAGGCAGCTCAAGGCGGTACAGTGGCAGAAATGGACATCCTTGATTCAGATCCTTTGAAATTATTGTGATTTTAAAGAACAATTATATAGTAAGCTTTTACTTTAAAATATTTACTACTCAAAAAATAAATATTATTTAAATGTTGAATTAAATGAGCAACACAGTTTTTTAAATGAAAAACTTGTTAAACACCTAATTAAATAAAAGCATAGATCCTTGCTTCAGAACCTTTGAAATTATAGTGATTTTAAAAAAAATTAGAGACGAAACTTTTGTAAAAAATTTTGGTGACTTAAGAAATAAATAGAATTTAAATGTTGAATTAAATAAACTACACAGTTTTTTAAATGAAAAACTTGTAATACACTTAATTAAATTAAAGTAAACCAAAATTTCAATTCTAAAAATTACTTATAAAGCTTTTTAAAATAACATTTAATATATAAATGTATTTATATTTCTTCTAAAGCCTTTATGGTCCTTATTTTAAAATCGAAACTATTACTGTATTAATATTTTGTATTAATATTTTTGTATGTGTATCTTGAGTTTTACTTGCTTTCTGGAAGATTTACTTGAGCTCTCCATATCTAAAGGATAAACACAATATCCATTGTTTAATATTAATACAAAACCAAATATATTTATATATTTTTCTGAATATTTCATATTTTCTATAAATTTAAGTTTGTATTAATTAAAATATTATCTTTAATATTTAGAATAGTTTTTATTTTATAACTCATTTTAAAAATGTATACAAATAAAATCATAAAATCAGCTTAGATGATATCACAGTCATATCTTTCTTCTTTTAAAAATAGTTTTCATATTTAATTATAAACCAATTTTAAAACTTATAATTATTTTTAAAATGAAATTATTCATATATCTCAGAATAAATTTAAAATGAATCATAAATCATGAAGAAAATCCCCAAAATTCTTTTCCGTGTGTGGTGAGAGGAGCAAAGAGCCTCCGGAAAACTTGTTGCCTTTCCAAGTCGGTTCCCCTATATCGCATTTAGGCCCCCAAGCCCCACCACACCCCACCGAATTCGGTGTGTGTGCGTCTGTGTGTTTGTGTGCAATTTGGAGACGACGATGATATAATTTAGCACGAAAGTGAAGTCTT